>PVKN010042555.1:0-10361 GCA_004027915.1 Capromys pilorides | reverse complement strand
TCTTTATCCTTGTCATTATCCCCAACAATACAGTACAGTAGCTAATTACATAGCACTAGGTACTAATTTACAAAGTGTTAAATTATTAATCTAAACATGATTTTTAAAGCCTATGAAATTCCATGAATCAGAATTTGCTCTAGGAAGAGAACAAGTTAAAATATAGGTTTAATTATATAGGGGTTATATAAGTATAAGAGTCGGGAGTGTCCACAGTAGTCATGTGCGCTGCTGGAGAGCCAGGGCATTCAGAAGTTGCTCAGCCCAAGACCATGGAAATGACAAAATAAGAGAGATTAGGGATGTAACACTAATGCAAGGGCAAAGAGCTGGAAGCTTTCAAGAGAGCTGAAAAAAGTGAGAGTCCTGAGGACTGATGTCCAAAGATGACAGCAAAGGTTTCACCTGCTGAAGGAGACAGAGGCTGATAAAACCATCCACACAGCCTTGTTTCTCATTCCAACTATATCTAGGCTACAAGCCTATCAGTTGGTGCTGTCCACAACTGCATGGCCCTTTCCCCCTCTGCCACCCACCCACCCACAGACACACCCAGAACCATGCTTTCCTGATCTGCTTGATATTCCTTATTCTGGTCAAGTAAGCATAGCATAATTAATGATCATAGTAAGGTGTGTGTTATAAAGAAGTATTGTAGTATTTTACAGAGGATCTTTAGCATCTGCTAATTTTAACATTTGTGGAAGTTCTACAAACAATCCTCTGTAGATACTGAGATATATGTCTGTATAAAGAAACATGATAGAAATGGTTATCAGTTCTATATTGGCACAACACAGTCATGTTACAAGCAAAACACCTCAATGTCAGTGAAAATGATAGGGTTTTAGCACAATTGTCAGCAGGACTCAGCAGATATGAGCTGGGCTCAGAAGAGTCAGTCATCATTTCTTATTACCTGTGACCACTGCACTGTAATAATGTCTCATGACTGGCTGGCTATTGGCTGTGACAATGGGCATAGATACCTGACTAGCTTGGACATGTCCCCATTGCAAAATCAGAGAACAGACAGAGAGATGGAAATGGCAGGCACTTTAACAAGCCTATACTTGCATCACAACTGAAGAGGTGTCCTGGCCAAAGCAAGTCACATACATGGGCCACCTGTGAATGCAGGATCTAGGGAAAAAATACAGTGCATAAAGCCAAGCATTGCTAAATCACCCTATAGAGGCTGTGGCAATGAGATTGCGATGATGCTGACAAAGAACTGGGACCATTACTATGATCAATGTGCCACATAAATGAAGCATTTGAGTAATTAGATGGGGAGATTAATTTGAGAAGCACACCCAGCAGAAGTGATTTGGAATGTGTGTTTAAAGCAAATTACTGGAGACCAGATATGATTGTATTCATTATTTTGTCTGATTGAAAAGCATTTCTAGTTTTGCTATTAAGGATAAATGGATCAAAAGAGGACAGGTTGTCACAGTCTCTATGTCCTGGAGTGACATTACGATTCAGTTATTAACTCTGCCGCTCAGTATCCCACAAGAAGTCATGCTGTATCCTTCAATTTGGCCTTATCTATTGTGACAAGGCTCCAGGGAGCTGATGTGCATGAAATTCATTTTATGTCTCATTCATAGAATTCCTGAGTTCTGAAAATATCTTTATGATGTTTCAGGTTGCAGTTACCTTGTGTGTGATCTCACAAATTCACAGCCTTCAAAAGAAAGAACATTAACTTCTCTTCAGAAGCTTGAGGTTCTTTGTTATGGGAAACCCAGGGGGCATCATTGCAGGAGAAACACACAGGAGCACGCAGGTCACTTCTGATAAAATGTCATGTACTCTAAGGGCAATAGAAATAAGTATTTTATGCAAGCTCAGAGTTGAATAGACAGTGCACATTTAGATTAAACCGATTCAAGCCACCCTTATGTATAATACATTAACAGACAGTACATAGACTTCTCGGATCACAAGTTTCTCAAAATAATTCTTATATATATATAAGAAATATGGAATGGTGACCATGACAACAAGTAGATATGTAAACGTGCAAATAAGCTTAATAATATTTTCAACAACAACAAAATAATAATATTTTTAGAATCTTATAGGAAAATGAAATTAGATCTTTTTTCCCACTACATAAGAAAAGATAAAATACACAGAAGACCTAAACAAAATGGCTTTGTTCTTTCTCCAGTAGATTCCCCACATTATATTCTATTAGGTTTACATCTTTCTATGCTTATAAGTCATAATAATTAAACCAATCTTGCTCATTCATTTTACATCCACTGAGAATAGGGCTGACACAACAATACTTGACATTTCCTTCACTGATGCCTATGGCAAATGTCACAGTTCGATTTTGTGGCTCTTTGAAGCAGAAAATGGACCAAGCCTCTTCACCTTTCCTACTGTATTCCTCTTGGTAATTCCACATGTGATTAGAACTAGCAACCTGAGGCCGGCAAGATAGCTCAGTGGACTAAACCGCCTGCTGAGGCAAGCTTAGGCAAGCACAGGGACTTCAGTTCAATCCCTGGCACCACATGCAGCACCAGCCCTGCCCCCTGGGCAGGCTGAGCTGGACAGATTCTGGGCATAGTTGTGCACACCTGTAATCCAAGTGCTGGAGAGGTTGAAAACAGGAGGGTCATCACCAGTCTGAGCTGCTCAGTGAGACCCTGCAACAACCAAATACATGAAAAAGAACTAACAACATGAGGTGGCCAGCATGTTCTCCCTAGCTCACAAACCTCTTCCCTCTCAGCAACTCTTTGTTACTCTTTACTGCTCCTAGTCATTCTTCAAACCTGCATTCACTGCCACTTCTGTGAGCCTTTCCTGACTTATTCACATTTTAATATTCCTTCTCTGTGTTCTCATAAAGCTCTGGGGTATCTTAACTGAAGAGCTATTCATACTGCATTATCTTCTATTCCTAGTTGTCTACCTCACTCCCAGGTACATAAGAGAAAGATATAAGGAAACCAATAAGAGAGAACAATTTAATTGTTCTCTCTTAACACAGTGCTTAGAGCACTCTGTGAGGTGATTAATTGTGATGACAAATTAACAAAGGAAAATAAGGAGTTCAAAGATTCAAATTATCAAATCTAGGCACACAAAGAATCTAAAAGTTTCTAAATGTGTCCTGAAGGGGAATCTTCTTTTAGCTATAGGGCTGAGATCAAAGAAGCCCAAATATCTGTTCTTACAATTTGATTGGCTGCAATACAGCTAAATTTAATGTTCAGCCTTGAAGCATATCTAAGAGAAAATGAGGAGGTTCATAGTAATAGAATGGGATCCCATGAATTGGCATGGAGATGGTTCAGTGGATACTGACAAGACTGTCAAGGCTGATCTACTGAATCCCAGTGAAATTATTCTGCAACAGGAAGAGTTTCCCTCACCCTCAGTGGTGGCAGAACCACCCCATTGTGTTGGCCTCCAGGTTTATCTGTGAAGAAAAGAAAACGAAATCATGAAAAGCTAATCCTGTATTTCTTGATACATTTATCAAGGTTGATGATGCTGCTGACAGTCCTCGGTATGCACCCACCTTTGGCTCTAGGCCCTTAACCAGACTCAAATCCGGACAGACTTTTAAATGGTGAGCTACATAGAGTGATCCATGAGGAGGTATGCTATTCAGCCAAAGAAATTCTTGCATTTTCTAATTCTAATAAGAGATCTAAGGAAAAGCATGAGAATGGATTTCAAGGGTGTGAGATAATGGTGACAAAAGACACACTTGAATAGAGCTGTTTCTTGATATAGGCCCATGAAGTGGAGATTTTAAATTTAGTGCTTCAGGTCATGGCATTAAAAAAGAAGGGTTATAATTATTTGACTGGTTTGGCAGACTTATGGATCAAAATATGGCCCATTATGAAGAATTAGAGATACATGATATTCAAAGCTTACTTTGGGTGAGTGATTTGAAAGACTCAGGGACATGGTAATTCTATTAAACCTATTCCTCACACTATGATGATCTAAAATGTGTACTCTAATACCTTAAGAAATGCATTCCTAAGGACAGCACCAGAATCCCTGGGTAACCCAGCCATTGTGATTCACTATATGTCAAGCATCATGACTCCAAGCACTTCATTGGGAAATGTAACAGTAATGGATTTAATTGAATCCCACAGTGACAGAGGTCTAGTGGTAGTCAAAGACAAGCTAGGTGCCCTTGCTCTAATGACCAATAGAAACAAAACAATGGGGCCGGGCATAGCGGCATTTCTCTAGTCCCAGCACGTGGGCAGCTGAGGCAGGAAGATCAGTGTGCATTCGAGACCAGCCTGGGCTACAAAAGTGAGCTCAATGCCAGCTTGAATACATAGTGAGACCCTGTCTCAAAACAAAACAAAACAAAAAAAGAAACAAAGCAATGATCAGAAAGATCTGACATGTACAGAACTGTAACCCTGACTGGTTAGTCATGGTGCTTACCAAAGCCATGTAAATAGGAAGCCTCCTAAATCTTACTAACTTCTATAATTAGAAAATTTATGAGAAATCTATCTCTGATCATCGTGACAAAGAATCATGGACACTCAACTAACTCCCTGGTTGGAGTCAACTTCCAGATACAGAAGCAATCATTTGAATGAAGGGGAAGCCAGGTCAGCTTGAGGCTGGGCCTTGGTATACTTTTAAAGATTAATGCTGTCAATACTTCTCCCACTATTTCCCAAAGGAACTTACAGCCCTTATCAAAATTGCTGTACATTAGGAAAAGGAAATGATCAGACATTGTGGAGACTACTCATCACTCATCTTTACCAACACTGATTTCAGTTGATCCAAAACATCACTATGGCCATCAGTGAGAGAGGGGCTTTTGCACGGAAGCCACAGGACCAAGCAACTCCAGTAGTACTCCAATGACAGAAGTCAGGTGACTTTAGTAAGGAGTTTTACTAAAGGTATAATTTACAGTATTTCCAATACGATTCCAAATCCATCTTACATTCATTTCCCTAGTTCCAGACTTAATTGCAACAGATATACTTAGTGCTTGGCAGAATCCTCAAACTATGTGAGTGCTATTGTGGTTAGAAATGCCAAATAGAAGCCATTGGGGTTGCCTTCGTCTTGGAAAATAGTACACCAAAACAATATCACATTCCTGAAAGGCTTGCAGAAACTGTCAGGTACTTGAAACATACAGGTGTGGTGAATCTTATCATATCGCCATATACTTACCTTATTTGGTATGTGCAAAAGATGGAAGAGTGTTGGAGAATTATGATGTGTCATGATAAACTCAATCAAGTGATTATCTGGACTGCAACTGCTGAACCAGTTGTGGTTTCCTCACTTGAGCATATTAACACATTTTCTGGTACATGCTATGTGGTTATGGGTGTAACAAATGCCTTCTATTCTCCTCCTGATCATGAGGCCCACTTAACATTTCAGCTCTGTGTCACCACTTAATTCATAAATATCTTGATTATCTTTCTCTTCCACAAAGCATCATCCATTAGGTTAATGACATTATGCTGACTGGATGGCGTGAGGAGGAGATAACAACCACTCTGGACTTGTAAGTGAAGTATTTGCACACCAGAGAATGACAAACAAACCCAGCTGAAGTTCAAGGTCCCTCTATATCAGTGACATTTCTGAAAGTCCAATATGTGGCGTATGCAGCAATACTCTTCTAAGGTGAAAATGGGTTGCTGCATCTGGCTTCCCCTCCAATCAAAACTAGAACAACCATGTTTAGTGAGACTATTTGGATTTTTAAGGCAACACATTCTTCACTTTGGTGTATTGCTCTCACTCATTTACTAAATGACTTGAAAACTTGCTAGTTCTGAATGGAACTCAGAACAAAAGAAGACTATACAACAGGTCTAGGCTGCTGTGCTGGCTGCTTTGCCATGGTAACCCTATGACTCAACAAATCTAAAGGTACTTGAAGTGTCAGTGGTAGATAGGAATACTAATGATATTCTCTGGCAGGCACCCATAGATGAATCACAGCAGAGGTCTTTAGAATTTTGAAGCAAGACTCTGCTGCCATTGGCACACAACTGCTTTTCTTTTGAAAAGCGATTCCTGGTATGCTGTTGGGCCTTAGTGGAAACTGAATGCTTGATTGTGGGAATGCAAGCTTATCATGCAATCTAAGCTGTCCGTCATGAGCTAGGTGTTATCTGATCTGCTATGTCATAAAGTTGTACATGTCCAGCAATAGCCATCACTAAATGAAAGCGATATAAACATAGCTGAGTGCAAACAGATCTATGGGGCACAAGTGAGTTATGCGAAGAAGTTGCCTATAAGCTCAAGGTTCCTACACCTGTTACATTGCCTTCTGTCGCCCAGCATGTGACAATGGTCTGTTGAGATATAGCATATGATCAGCTGACATAGGACAAAGGTCTGGTTCATAAATCCTTCTGCACATTATGGAGGCCCTTTCCAAAAGTGGATGGCTGTGGCCAAGGAAACACCTGAGCAAAACAGTGCCTTCCTGGCAAGTGCAAGGTCCTAAACTTGATCCCTAGTACCAATAAAAAGTGAATGGCTGTAGCACCACAGCCCCTTTTCAGTACATTCTTAAAGGATAATAGTGAAAAGAAACTTTCATAGTGGGAAGAACTCTAGGGCATGCATCTGGTCATGCATTATGCTTAGAAGACAAAATGGCCAGATTTATGACTATATACTGATACAGGTAGATAATGGCCTGGCACCTGTCTGGGAATTAGGAAGGATCATAACTGAAAAATCAGTTACAAAGATATTTGAAGAAAAGTTAAGTGCAAAGACATCTCAACATGGGAGATGTAAAGATATTTTCATCCCATGTAAATGTTCACCCAAAGGTAACCTCATCAGAAGATGACTTTAGTAATCAAGTGGATAAGATGACTCACTCTATGTATAGCAGTCAAACTTTTTCTTCAGCTGTTGTTGCCCGATTGGCTCATGAACAGAGTGACCATGGTGGAAAGGACTGAAGATTATGCATTAGCTCAGTAACATGGACCTCTATTCATCAAGTAGAGGCTACTGGCTACAGGAACTGCTGATGTCCAGTATGGCAGCAGCAGACACCAACATTTAGCACCTGATATGGCATAGTTTTCTGGTTTGCATCATGGAAAATGGCAGCACTTTGTCCCTCCTGCCATCAACACTTATTCCTGGTTTAGATTTGCCTTCTGCAAATGTAATATTTCTGCCAAAATTATCATCCTTGGACTTACAGAATGCCTTATTGTAGTGAATTTCTAACTGGTGATCAACAAATTACACCCAGATGAATTAAAAAGCATGGTGCTGGGTGCAGGAGGACCACCTGAGGGTTATTGCCAGCAGCATAAAAGGCAAAGCAGGAGAAGCTGCCAAAACGCTGTTAGGGATGCTGCTTAGAGAAGCTGTTGGAGCTGTTGGAAGTTTCTCGTTCTCTTGGGCTGTTCTGTTGGAGCACTTTGTTGTGCTGGCTTTCATGATGAACTTTGGAGAAACATTGGTCCTCTTCTTGAGCATCAATTTCTGGCTCCAGAGGGGAAGATGTACTGTTCAGCCTCATGGAGAAACTTGTTGCATTGGCTTTCCTGATGAGAACGCAGCTTTCTTCATCACCTGAGGAGCTCAGGAACTCACTGTTGATGAGGATAATAATGGTACTTTTGGCATAGCTCTGGTGCTTAGCTTCAGCATTGCTTCTTAACTCCAGTTCAGATCCCTCAGCCTGCTAGCACAGACCCTTCATCCCACTAGCATAGACTGTCTAGCTTCCTCCACTTACCTTTGGGTGTTTCCAGTGCATATTCATGCAGCAGGCCTGTATGAGGCTTCACTGTGGACTCTAGGTCACAAGTCATACTTGTGAGATGCATTGTTATGAACTCTAGGCCCTCAGCTGTTTTCTTGAGTGTTTAATATATGAATAAGTTTCCTGTACTTGTTGTATATAATTATTTGCGTGATTCATTACAAAATATTATAAAATGTGTCCTGTATTATATTGTTCCCCTAGCAAAACACCCCATCTATGATACTATGTACTGTCATAGTGTTCCAAACACCTCTGTTTCTGACCAAGAAACATTTTTTCTGGTAAAAAACTGAGTCAATGGACTCCTCCTAGTCATGGAGTTGACTGATGTTATGGTTTTTATCACCACTGAGAAGTAACTGGACGTAGAATGGTGAAATGGACTTTTGGAGATGCAATTATAGTGTCATCTAGATAGTAATAACTTGAAAATCTAGGGAAGAACCTTCAAAAGGTTATATTGTTTTAATTCAGTGTTCATTATTTGATGCTATCTCTCTCATAGCCAGGATTCACAGAACCAAGAATCAAGGACTGGAAGTGGGAATATGACTCTATGCCCTGCTGACCTAGAAGTCTTAGTTCCAGAGGAGGGAAGGATTGTACCAGGGAGCAAAACAAAGGCTCCAGTGAACTAGAAGCTAAGACCTCCCCTTAGTCATTTTTGGGTCCTCATTCTCTGAGTAAGGAAGCTAAAAAGAGAGTTTTCAGTGGTGATTATCCAGACTATCAAGGTGAAATTGAACTATTACTCCACAATGGAGAAAAGCAAGAATATATTTGCAGTGCAACAGATCCTTAGGATGTCTGCTAGTATTATCATGTTCTGTTCTTTTTTTCTATTCAGTACAGGGTCTACAGGGTCTATAGGGTCTCACTACACAGATCAGACTCATAGTGATCTTTCTGTTTACAGCCTCTTAAATGCTGGCATTACAGGTGTGCACCACCACGCCGAGTCTCAATTCCATCTCAGGGAGACCTAGAGTCAGCGCCAGCATGGCAGGCTGGGATAGAACCTCTGACCCCTGCATCTGCCTAAGCAGGCACTTTAATCCGCTGAGATATTTGGCTGACCTTCTTGTCTTGTTCCTAAGATCAATTGTAAACTAAGGAACCTAATACAGGCAAGGTGTCAAATGACCTTCCTGAATGTATCACTGCATCTGGAAAACAATCAAAACCTTCTGAGGTATTTGATGAGGTTGAGGGAATAAAGGATGGATATTAGAAGGTAGTTGAAAAATCCTATGACTACATGAGCAGTTCCAGCAGCAAGGATTTCAAGTGCAATCATTTTCTCATATTCCGTAATAAGTTTGTGTATATATATACACATATATTAATCAGATATCTTGATTTCTTTCCTTTTAAAAATATTGATAGACTTCATTTTGGTTCCTAAGTACTGTTAATTCTATATTTCCAATGCTTAAGTTATGAAATGTTAACAGTAAGCCTTACCAAAAGATGCTTCTTACTCTGCAGAGGGAATTGTTGTACTTTCATTTGTACACAGGATAGCTATAGCATGTTAGGCATAATTATAAACTTGTTATTGTATCTGGATACTAAATATGATCTAAGAAAATATGTCCCATTGTTAAGCTGAAAAAGGGGTGGATTGTGATAGTTAGCTTTGGTCTCAACTAGAATAAGAAACACCTAGAGAACTAGATTTAGCACAGTTCTTATTGGTTGTGCAAGATTGATTCACTGAGGACACATCTGGATGTGAGTGATACTAACAAATAGACTTGTCTCCTGGATGGGGTAGAAATGGAGGGAACAAAGAGCCTGGCTTTTGCTCATTGGAGGACTCCATTCTTCATCATCACCTTCGGGTGTCCATCCACAGGCTTCCAGGGCAGACCCTTCATCTTTCCAATGCAGACTCATTGGGGCCTGAGGTTCTCCAGCATCCAGATGGCCTTCTACCTCAGACTCCACAAATGGTAATTGTAAACTTACCTTGTAATATTCATAGATCATAAAATATAATCTACATCACATTTATATATCATAATATATCACACACTATTATTTTAAAACTGTCCCTCCAGAGAACCCTAACTCATATTCTCTAATCTGAAGGAATGTATTCACCAAGGTCCTCCAGTTTGGGGCACTGTGTGCAAGCCAGTGAGAGTGAGTGAGGAGCTGAGGGAGCAACCTAGAAAGACTTGGCCTTGGAAAGAACAGGCCCATACATTCAGATTCCCTTTCACTTATGGTCCCCACTCAGCATATTCTCAATTGTTGGTGATGACTGTTAGAGTTTATATGTAGCAAAATCAATCCAATTGGAAAACAAAAATCTTTGTTCTAACACAGCTGGCCTGAGTGAAGGAGTTAGAGCTTAGGCATGTGCTCTCAAATGACACTTGACCTTTGGTTCCACTGAGGAAGGAAATTTGCTTAGTTCTGCAAGCAGGTTGGTGAACAGCAAGAGCAGGGGAATTGGGGTCAGAAATCCACAGATTACCTCTGCCAGGTTACTTAACATTGCTGAACCCTAGTCTTTGTCCTTGTAAAGCAAAAAGAGTTGTGGCTCCCTGCCTAT
>PVKN010042554.1:0-10379 GCA_004027915.1 Capromys pilorides | reverse complement strand
GAAGAGGTTTTGCTTGTGTTATTACAGATAGAGAAGTAGTTTGGGTACCAGTTCGACGAATAAAATCCAGAAAATGAGTAAGCATAAACATTCTGATACAAAACCTCTGACTGATGAAAAGACTCACTTTTTTTTTTTTTAAATTTTATTTATTTATTTATTTGTTTGCTTGTTGTGTTTGTTTGTTTCTTTATTTATTCATTTTGTGGCTAGCTCAGCCTGCCCTGGTGGTGGCGCTGGCGCAGCATGTGGTGCCGGGGATCGAACTGCAGTCCCCGCAGTTGCCTGAGCCCTCCTAAGCAGGCGCTTTAGACCACTGAACCATCTCGCCGGCCCCGAAAAGACTCACTTTAAATAGGAAATCATTTAGATGGCCTTTTCCTAAAATCCAGCAAGCCCCATTACCTATCCAGAGACAAATCAAAAAACTCTCTTGATACTTTATAGGACACTAAGAAAACAATTTCCTATAATTGGAACTGACAGAAAATCAGGGAGAGAAAATAAAAGAGATAAAAAATAGCTGCCTTGTTGTGGCTCCAAAAACAAATTCAAAGGTCTGATTCACTTGGCTCTAAGAAGAGCTCAGTGATGATAAAGTTCATCTGCTATGGCTGTCACAAGTCAGGCCAGAATAAGAAGGATTGTCTCAAGAGGCCCACAAGCCATGCCCTGACTGCCAAAGCAGCTGCTCAGAAGTGAGACTGCATTCTGAGGCAAAGGCCCCAGAGTTCAGTCAGCTTCCCAGATGGTCCAGTACAACTAAAGGGCACTGGGCCTGTCTGCTCTCTCTGGCCAAACAGTCTGTCATCTCCACAGAGGAGCCCTGAGAAATCATGACCAAAGGAAAACCCAGCCTATTGCTGGACATTGGCACAGGTCTCTCTGCTTTTCTCTAATCTTGACTCTCCTTCCAGTTATCATATCTTAAAAATTAGAATAAAATACACAAATTAAATTAGCTTGTTGATGTCACTGTTCTTTCACAAGGTGTAACTAAAAATGGAAAAAATACGATAGTCTGGTTTTCATGAGTTCTCAAGGTTTAGAGATGATTATAATTAAAGCTAGAGGGACTTACAACAAACTGTCAGAATTCATAAATAAAAGGGTCTAAGCTATTCTACCCACCCAAGATAAAAATGCCTAGTATCTCTTGAGGGCCTTTAGGTAGAACCTCTGGAGAATACCTTTGACTGCCAATTCCCAACTTACGATCCCTTTCAGCTTGAAGAAGCCAGAGCAGTCATCATCCATATTTCCCTTGCGGCAGTTCAGGTTACTTCTTCAGAGGGGGGAATGTTGCAGGCAGCCGAGTTAGATAGAAATACTATAGGCAGTCAGATAGGGCCAGGCCCTCAAAAGAGATAACACAAAAGGAAAGATATCTAGCAGCTATGGGAGGGACAGATGCTCCCATTGTGGGCTAGACCTAAGCACCAATTGATTTATACTTCAGACCTACCGCTCAATAAAAGAGTTCACTGATGGAAAAAGTCTAATAAATAATAACACTGAGAAAAGGGACTTTTCCTTCTCCAAGGAAAAGACTTTAAAGGTGTAGGTACTAACAGAATATTTCTACTGCCAGATCTGCCATCCTGCCAGAATACCAAAGTTACTTATCTTAATGATTAGGATACACTGGAAAATCTGTAGAGGAGAGGCAACCTGGGAGTTAATACTTCCAAAGGAAGCATCAGATTGGAGCTCTATGAAGCTCTATTGGAGCTTTATGGCTCTGCCCAGACAGCAGAAGGAAAGAAATTGAAATGAAAATACCTCATTATTTAAAAGGAACACAACTTTATATGAATGTCTAACATTCTTCTATTAGTTTTAAGTTTTCTAAGGATAACATCTATATTCTCAGGACAAGGACCAGAATCTGACTTTCGATACAACCATATCACTCATGGCAAGACTCCCTTTCCATGATGCTGTTCTAACGTCTGCTGGAGGTGTTAAAGAAAAGAACAAAAGGGAAGCTTGAACTCATTATAGCTTTCACATCCACAACTGCTACAGCCAGAGTAGCATTGAGCCAAGTTGTACAAACTATTCATTTTGTGCAGCAGTGGCACAAGGACTTAAAACAATTATGAACTTCTCAAAGACACATAGGCTCAGAGTTAAAGACTAAGATAAGTGATTTAAAACAAACTGTTGTTATGTTGGAAAGTCAAATTGTTAATCTACAATGTCAACCTCGTTTAAAATGTGATTAGAGTACTGCTTCATTTTGTATAACTCCCATTTCATGGAACCAAACTTGATTAGTTACAAGGTATCTCTAATGGCACTGAAAACCTTAATCCTTTTCATGTTATCTCATAGTTTATTGGAAATGTAATAGAGATTTGTGTATGTTGTCTCTGTACTATTTATATATCCTGTTTAGTTTAGCAACAAGGACAGATTCAGCAACAAGCTAAGGATCAAAAGTCTACAGTCTTGGGGCTGGCGAGATAGCTCAGCAGTCTACAGCACCTTCTTGGACAAGTTTAGGCAATCACAGGGACCGCAGTTCAATCCCCAGCACCACATGCAGTGCCAGCCCCACCCCCAGTGCAAGCTGAGCCAGCCATAACATAAATAAAATCTTAAAATAAAACAAAAAGTCTACAGTCTTCACCCTAATGCTTAAATAGTAAGCATTAAATAGTAAAAGCACTAAATAGTAAAAGCAGGGATATGTAGAGATATGAAACTAGCATCTTAAGAAGAAACTAGCATATTAAGAAGCAGCGAACAATAAACAAAGCCCAGGGATCCTGATGGCTCTTTGATTGTTGTCTCCTCCCTTGTTTGGGATGTTAGTAGTTATCTACTCCCCTCATCTTTTTACTTAACATTTGTGTGAGCCTAGCATTAGACAAATAGTGAAGGTCAACAGGAATTATAGTCTTTCTTAACTAAAGTAATTAGACACGTGAGCACATTAAGGCTAAGGCTTGTCCTTGTGCACTCAATAAAAATAAGATTCTTCTGTGGGTTGGGGCTCACTTTGAGAGAGACAGATCTCAGTGAGACCTCTGAGCAAAATTCATCGGGTCTTCTCGTAATTTCTTTCAGCACCGATTCATAACATACAACAAAGTTTCTTCTACCAGATTAGCCTGCTGTCCATTTCAATTTCCTCCAAAGACTCCAGACATGAACAAAATGCAGACAAATTATCAGCCAGGCCACAACATACATAGCTTGAAGTTATAATAGCAAAGGAGTCCTAGTATAGCTAGCACAATGGAGATTGGGAGACCATTCTTCTCCACCCACTTGAGTTTAAGCCACACCCTGGAGTCAATTCCCCTTCCACTATTGTAAGACAGATAGAAAATAAAATAACAAAAACTGGGGCCGGTGAGATGGTTCAGTGGTCTAAAGCGCCTGCTTAGGAAAGCTCAGGCAACTGCAGGGACCGTGGTTCGATCCCCGGCACCACATGCTGCGCCAGCCCCACCACCAGGGCAGGCTGAGCCAGCCACAAAATAAATAAATAACAAACAAACAAATAAATAAATAAATAATTTTTAAAAAATAAAATAAAATAACAAAAACTTAGAAAATTGCTGAAGTTCCAGGCTAGAAAACATGCATGTTAGATCTCCTGCTGACCTTCAATGACCCTTCCCTCCACTCAAAGTTTATTAAAGATTCATAAATATAGACATCAGATACATATAATTAACTCAGAGTGAATTCTGGGACACACCTGTTTATTGAAAGACCCTGAGATGACTCAGTACTATCAATTATTCCTGTCAATCTTACCTAAAGTCCCAATAAAAAACACCCAGACTGGAGTGTACTTCCTTTAAAATTCAAATGCCTGATTTATCTGTGTTCTGTTTTTTATGTTTCTATCACTCCTGTACCACTTTTCTTTTTTTATGCATTTAGTTCAGGGTGTACAGGGTTTCACTACACAGATCAGACTTGTAATGATCCTCCCGTTTTCAGCCTTCCAAACTCTGGGATTACAGGCACGTACCACCACACCCAGTCCAAATTGCTCTCTCAGTGTGCCCTCAGGGCAGGGTGCCAGGGATTGAACCCTGCATCTGCCTAAGCAGGCACTTTAGCCCACTGAGCTATCTGGCCAGCCCTCTGTACTATTTTTCTACTTGTGTCCTATTTTCATCAGCACAGACCTGCCCTAAGTACTCCTTCTGGGATCTTCAATAAATGTAGCTTCTTTTACAATTAGATATGTATTTGCAGGGCCGGCAAGATAGCTCAGCAGTCTAAAGCACTTGCCTAGGCAAGCTTGGGCAACTGCAGGGACCTCGGTTCAATACCTGGCACCACATGCTAAGCCAACCCCACTCGCAGGGCAGGCTGAGCCAGCCATAACATAAATAAATGTTAAAAAAAAAAAAAAAAAAATAGCTGGGTGTGGTGGCACACACCTGTAATCCCAGCACTTGGGAAGCTGAGGCAGGAGGATTGGTGAGAGTTGGAGACCAGCCTGGGCTACAAAAGTGAGCTCAAAGCCAGCCTGAACTGCATCGTGAGACCCTGTCTCAAAGACCAAAATAAATAAATAAATAAACAAACAAACAAACATTGTTCTTACTTTAAAATAATCCTGCAGGGGGGCTGGGGAGATAGCTCCATGGTACGAGTGCCTGCCTGGCAAGTGCAAGGTCATGAGTTTGAACCCCCGTTCCACCAAAATAAATAATAAAATAAAGATATGTATTTGCAATTTGCTGCTCATCGTCCACAGGAGTCTGGAATCTGTAGAATCTATCCCATAGTATCACTTTTTTCCAACAGAAACCTGAGCCTTGTCTTTACTAGCATTACTCTAAGCATTCTGTCTTCTGAGCTCAATCCAACCACGATCTCCCATCAAGATGGGCTCGTAGCAGCCTCTTTAGCTGGCATTTCCAAATCTTTCTAAACTCTTCCTATAAGGCAGTTCCAAAGGCTTCAGAACTATATGACCAGGTAGCATCACAGCAACAACCTCACTTCTCAGCTATCAAAATCTGCCTTACTTTCTCATTGCTGAGACAAAATACCTCACAGCTACAGAGGAAAGGTTTATTTTATTTCATGTATTTGGTATAGGGTCTCACTACACAGATTGGACTGGTAGTGATCCTTCTGTTTTCAGCCTCCCCACAGTTGGGATTATAAGCGTGCTCCACCATGCCTGGACTCAGTGGATCGCTCAGCATGCCCTGGGACAGGCTGGCATGGCATACAGGGCCAGGGACCAAATTCCAGTCCCTAATCTTGCCAAAACAGATGCTTAGTCCACTGAGCTATCTCACCAGCCCAGGAGAGGTTTATTTTAGCTCTCAGTCAGTAGAGTTCACAGTGATATGTTAATAGTCAACTTGCTTCATGACAAGAGCATGGCAGAAGAGGTACTACTTGCGTTGTAGCTCCAGAAGCAAGCAGTATTCAAGGAAGAAAGGAAGGAGAGACTCCCTTTCAGGATACAGCCCCAGTAATTCACCTCCTCTCAACAGTACAATTAGGTATCAACTCTTCAGCTGACTACTCCACTGATAAGTACCACGGACTTACGATCCATTTACCTTCCAAAGCCCCACTCATGAGCACATGAGGCTTTGAGGGACACTATATATAAACCATAACAGACTGAATGTAGGACTTAAGATGTCATAAATTTTAAAAGGCATAGATAAAAAAATAAAAATAAAAAAAGCATGGGTACTTCTCTACAGGAAAGATCTCACTTAGTTGACAACCTTTGTTCAAACTCTCACATGAGGAAAAAAAGCAGGATTTTAATGATTTTAGTGATAGGAAATATAAGCACACTTCATCAAATCTAAATTGCCATCTTCTAAATGCCCTCTTGTACGAAGAACAAGCAGCAACGGCCACTGTGTTCTCTCTTGTATGGTGGCCCTCTTGCTATAGGGTGTATTTCTTGTCTGCTACAAACCTGCTCAGTAGAACCTGTTTCTTTTCCTACCTTTGCTCAAACTTTGAAAAAAAAAAAAAAAATCAATAACAATTAGAAGTATAACATGTGATTTATACATCTGATTTTAGACATGCTAAAATGTGAAAAGCATGCATCTTAGAATTGATGAAATATGGCACTTTAGACACCACCTAGAGAAAAATAAGTATAAATTCCAAAACTTACAACCTATTTGGAGGGAAATTTCACCATCATCTCTACCTCTTAATAATAACCCACTCACTAAATGATGGGGGGGAAGAAGAGCATATATCCACTTAATGATACTAACAGTTAAAGCAATTTTCCTTTAGGCACCAATCCAAAGCGGTAAGACTTACTGTGTTTCCAGATGATGTTTCTTCTACTTTTGCAGGGGGAATGTATTCCCTATCTTCTCCACGAGCAATCACTTCTTTTCTCTCTTTATCCTTATTCAGTCCAGGCCCAGCTGCTATCTTTTCCACAGGTTCTTGATACTCTGCCTTCTTTCTCTTCAGCGCCTCCCCTATTCCTTTAACCATCTTTTCTTGCCTATGCTCCTCAGATGTCTCTACCAGCTCAGCACAAGAGTCTTTTGGGCCCCACTGTTTTTCTGATGACTTGGAGTCTGTGATCAATTCTCTTGCTTGTTGAGCACTGTTGGAGCATTCAGCTGCCACCTCCATATGATCCCTGCTGCTTTTTGGAGTGGAGAAGTTCATTCCTAAAGTACTAGGTGCTTCTTCACCATCATCATCTGAACTCTCAGAGCTGGACCCCCCAGGAGTTTCCAGTCCTTCCATACTCAACCTATCAGAAGCAACACAAAAATTGGACACCATTTATAGTTTCTACTAAAAACAATGATCTGTGCCAAACATGGTAACATACTCCTGTAATCCCAGCATTCAAGAGGCTAAGGCAGAAGAATCACTAAGAGTCTGAGACTAGCCTGATCAGCACAGTGAAATTGTCTCAAAAAAGTTAAAAAACAATCTGTGGCCTGCTGTGGTAGGAGGGAGACCCAAGTAGACCTGGAAGTTCAAGCCCAGCATAAGCAACTACCCAGCTTCTACTTTTCTCTAACCATCTTTTCCTGCCTGTATGCCTCAAAAGGTGTTTCTCTCAGACCAACACATGCATCTTCTGAAATACTCTTCCTAGGGTTAGTCACAAGGCTGTTGTTTTGCTCAGTACCTTAAGTATTATGGCTTGTGTCTGGATGTCCCTCTAGAATCTCATGCTGTCATGGGAGGCGGACTTTCCTAAAGCAGCTAAATCTTAGTTTGTCATCATATTCTCTTCTTAGCATAAAAACCTCAAAGGGTAAATAAAATCTGAAGGGGAAAATAGATACTGTGAAAAAGAAATGAACCTGTTCAAAAGGAAAGAATTACTGAGATGAGAAGGACAGAAGGAGGGGGAAGGAGATACACATATATGTATGTAAGCAAGAAGGTTTGGATAATTGTACTGTGGGTTTCTGCTGGTCTGTGGAAAGGAGCAGTTAATATTTATTTTTTTGGTCTTTTTTCTCCCCCCTCCCCTTTTTCTCTCTTAATGTCTTATAATTTTTTTCTTTCTTTTTCCAATTTTGCATACATGTATCTGGTAATCTAAACAACTAATTTAAAGACAACACTATGTAATTCAATACACACTATCAAATTCATATTATTTTGTTTAGTGAAATTCTGTATCACTTGTAATTTTTTCTTTTAAAATTATTTTATATTCGCTTTAAAAAACAAATATAAATATAAATCTAGAGTTTGTGATTAGTTTATTGGGGGTATGAGTGCTACACCTGCCCTAGGTTGGGTATCCTGCACATAATATCTAAAGGTGGAAAAAAGGTTTGCTTCCACTTATTTGCTCTTACTGTCTTGCCACCATGAACTGCTGCCCTCTACCATGCCACCCTGCCTTGGAGGCAGCTGACTATGGACAACTCACAAATTATAAGCTGAATAAACCTTTCCTCCTTAACAACGGGTATTAGGCATTTTGTCTCAGCAACAAGAGAAAAGTAAACAACAGAGAATTTAGTACCAGAGAAGTGGAGTCCCTGCTGTGACTATTCCTGACCGTGTGGTTCAAGAGCCTTTGGGAATGGCTTGTGGAAAAGACCTGGAGATGTTGCCTAAAAAAATATAGACAGAATGCCATAGACAGTTCTATATGGGAAGATTCTGGTCAGAACTCAGAAGACAAGAAGGCTAATAGAAATCTTGCAGTAAAGACCAGATTTGGGAGGTTTCCATTGGGAAGGACTACACTGGCTGCTGGATTCCAGACAATGTGTGTTATGGGTTAGCAAAAGTTTGTCTCCATTTCTGTCCAGAGACTTCATCGGAGACTAAGACTGAGGTCTAATATTGCAAAAGAAATTTCAAGACAGTCAAATGTTTAAGCACCGGCATCACTTCTCAGTTTTTGGCTAAGATTAAATATAGGTAGTGGCATGGTTATTGCTGGGAACTTGTAGCCAGATTTATGTTGAGAATCAAGAAGAAAGAGCACAATAGAATGATTTAAAGTACCATGTCTGGGGGCCGGCGAGATGGTTCAGTGGTCTAAAGCGCCTGCTTGGAGGGCTCAGTTAACTGCGGGGACTGCAGTTCGATCCCCGGCACCACGTGCTGCGCCAGCGCCACCACCAGGGCAGGCTGAGCCAGCCACAAAATGAATAAATAAAAAAGAAACAAACAAACACAACAAGCAAACAAATAAAATAAATAAATAAAATAAAAAAAATAAAAACATAAAAAATAAAGTACCATGTTTGGCCAGAAGGGAAGCTTCAGTAAAGATGTGGACTACAGACACAGTTCCTGACTGTGATGCAAAGAAACAAGACAAGAGAAAAGATGGCCTGTGGGCATCATAAGAAACAACAGAACTACATTTTTTGCAGTCTCAAAACTGCAAAAGTTAGACTTTGCTTTTAGAAGAAAGCGATAGAGCACCATCTTCCAGAATGGTGGCAGCATAGAGAATTTGTTTCTCAGAACTGAATTCAGTACTCAGCAACATAGGCACTCAAATCCTACAGCCAAGAGTGACGGAAGCCTATCCACTGCTCTAGCTGGAAGCAGATCTTGGAATACGTGGTGCTGGTTTTAAGTACATAACAGTTGTGGGGTTAAGAAGGCTTCCACCTCAATTTCAGAAGGCCCAAAAACCAGGCAGTGTGCCTCTGAAAAGGCAGTGTGTGAAGCCATGAGAGTGAAGCCAAAGATACAGTGGAGACTCCAGAAGTTTTGAGAAGCCAGAAATATGCATTATCTGAGAAAAACTGCCAAGAGGACACAGAGTAGGCCCAGGAGAGAATCTGTAGGAGCCACATCCACCATAAATGCTATAAGGACAGAACCATCCAAGCCCTTTGGAGATCATAACTTACCATTGATTGCCTCAGATGCTGCACATGGAACTACAGGGCTTAATGTTTGTCCTGCTGGACTGTGGACTTGCTTTGGTCCCATTCCTTTGTATCCCTGCTTGTAACTTTTAAAATAAAAATGTTTTGAGCCACTCAATGTTGAAAGTGTTTAACTTTCATTTGTATAGGGGCTCACAGCTATAAGTTCTCCTTAAATTCAGAGGAGACCTAGGACTCAGCAATGCTAAAACTGGGCCCAGGGAGATAGCTTAGCACCATAAGCACCTACCTGGCAAGTGTAAAGTCCTGAATCAATCCCAGTTTAAAATAAATCAATAAATCACCCAAAACTGTTAGGATTCGGCAATTTTTAGAGACGGACTAAAATGTTTTTTGTATAAAAGATGTACATGAGTCTTTGGGAGGCCAGAGGTGGAATGTTATGATTTGGGTGGGTAGGCCTTTCGAAGGTTGCTGAATTCTAGAGGATATGATTCGGTCATTGTCTAATGCTGGGATTGGGGGTATGACTGCTATACCTGCCTTAGGGAAGGTAACTTGAACACAATATACAGCAGTTTTTAACTTTCTTCCATCACCATGAGCTGTTGTTGCCCCTCTGCCATGCCACCCTGCCTTGGAGCCAGCTAATTATGGAGTGAAACCTCCAAAAACCATGAACTTATTACATAAACCTTCCCCTCCCTTATTTGGGGCATCAGGTACTTTTTTCTCTACAACAAGAGAAAAGCAACTAAGATGCTTAGACTTCATCTCAAAATAAAAAAAAATAAAAAAATAAAAAATATTTAAAAGCACCAGGGAGAGAGCACAGTGCAAAATACATTTCAATATATAGCAACACCAAAATAAATAAATAATCATAATCATAATAACAAACCTCCAAAAAGTTGTCATTTGTTCAATAAATACTTTTTGTAAATACGGGCCAGCTTAAGGTGTAGATAGGTGATCATTAGGCAAAACAGATATTCTAGAGGCATAAATAGGAAAACAAAAATCTCAGGGGACTAGAATAAACCATTCCTAATAGCCAATGGA
>PVKN010042553.1:0-10358 GCA_004027915.1 Capromys pilorides | reverse complement strand
TTCCCCCTCTCTTAGCATCTATTTTACTATCCCTGGACTCATGGTGCTTTCAGCCTGCAATTTTTTTTTTTTTAAATCATATTAGACTTTATTTTAAAGAGTAAAAATAGCAGAAACAAAGATAGGAAAACAATAATAAGCAAGAGTATATATAGTACTGGTTTTCAAAACAAGAAAAATTTAACAATGGCTGTATTACATATTTTCATCATCAAATCTGTTTAAATTAATAGATATAGATATGTAAGATTGGTCAAACAATTAAACATTAACACTTTCAATAAACCTTAGTTTTTTTTTAACTCTTCCAAATGCATTTTGTATTTAAGTCACTCTTCTAAAAAAAAATAATAAAAAATTATAGGGGCTGAGGATGCAGAAAACGCCAGGTCCTGAGATTGATTCCTGGTACTGCCCCAAATTAATTAATTAATTAACTAATTAATTAATTAATTTTCTTCTTTTGAGTCCTTACACTAGGACTAGGGAACCTATACGACATGATCAGCCCGCTGTTGACAGTAGCTGCTACTCGCATCCCGCTGCCCCTGCAGGCCTCGTCCTTGGCGGGTACCACAAGCCCCTCCCACCAAGCCTCCCCCTCCCTAGGAGCCCACAGATGACCCCGGAGCCTGTATGAGAGTTGCCAATCTGTCTCTAGGGCCAGAGCGGTCCCTCTCGGATTTGTTCTGAAATACCCCTGTCTTCCTGAGCTTTTCCTCCTTTTCCTTTTTCCTAATGGAATTGACCTACAGGAAGGAGATGCCCAGCTCCGGCAGGATCTAACCTTCAGCGGGGCAGGCTCATCGTGATCCGTTCAGGCTGCTATTACAAAGAGCGACAGACTTAGGGCCTTGCAAACTGTGTAATTTATTGCTTATAGTTCTCGAGTCTGAAAAGACCAAGATCAAAGTAAAAGTAGATTTTCTGCCTGGTATAGGGTGAATTTCTGGCTCATGGAAGACAGGCTTCTCCTGGCTGATAGAAGCAAAATCCTGAGATATCCTAAATTTAATTACAAGGGCTGGAGGATGAGGGGGAGGAGAGATAAGGCAGTTAACGGCTGAGCAGCTGCAGGCCGCAGTGGCAGAAAGCTGCTCCCCACTCCCGTGTGCACGCTGACGCACTGATTTAGGACCTTGGCGACGCCAGAGTGCCTGGTTACCAGTGAGCCCCTAGAGCATCAACTCCAACCAGCCTAGAAGTAGTGAGTACCTGTTCTTGGGGACAGTCACTTGCCCGATCCTGCTGCCTCATAGTATTCTGCTTCTCCCATTGACAGCCAGCATGGGCACAATGGAAATAACCTGTTCTTTGATTCCCTGAATTCTTACTGGGAAGGAGCTGTTGGCTTAGGTGTGGGGGATGTGCAGGTCAGCTGAAGAACTTGCCTTGTGATCCAGTTCAGTCCTGGCTGGTATTAGTGACAGCTTTTCTGATTATTGCAGAGAGGTTTGTGTCTCAAGATGGAAAGGAACACTTAGGAAGACACAGGGGCCGGGGGTTCGATCCTCAGCCTGCCATGCTGGCTCTGCCCACAGTGTATGCTGAGACAGCGACTGAGACTGGACATGGTGGCGCACCTGTAATCCCAGTGCTTGGGAGGCTGAAAAACAGGAGGATCACTATGAGTCCAACCTATGTTAATGAGACCCTGTAGACCCTGTACCAAGTACATTTTTTAAAAAAAGTTTGAAAGCAATAGTAAAGCTTATGTTCTTTTTCCTTTTTTTGACCAATTTTGTATGCTTATATCTGTTAATCTGAGCAACTAATCTGAAGGCAACAATGTGCAATCTAACGACCGTTGTTGAATTTCTGTCATCTTGTTTAGTGAAATTTTGTATCATTTCTAATGATTTTTAAAATTATTATTATTTTTTAAAAAAGACACAAGAGTTTTGGCTTCACACTGTGCTTGTGTGACGGGAGGGTCAGAGTCCCTTGGGTTGTGTTATGAGGCCTTCATCCATTCATGCAGTCTTTCCCCTTGTGAGCCGATAGCTACCGCAGTCAGTACCATGGGGGCTTAGACATGAGGGACCACTGCCTCCATCCAAAGCTCCAATCTCCTCTCCCTCTGTCACATGTTGTCTGGGTGTTATTCTGCGCGAACTTCCTGAAGCCAGTCGTGTCTGTCTAATCCTCAGATTCCAATCTCTACCACAGAGAGACGTCTCTGGCCTTTCTTGGGGTGGTGGGGCACTTTCATCTCTGGGCCCCTGGATTTGTCCTCCTTTGTCAGTTCTCATACAAGCTCACAAAAGGGGACCCAGCCGCACTGCCAGACTTTCCTTGCTCTTCCTTCCAGACTCAACGATGCCCTAAAAACAGCGCCAGCCCTGGCTTTACCACGCTGTACCCAACCTCTCTATCCGGATGCTGTAGAACTCAGTGGTTGAGGACTGCTAGATGCACGCTGCTCGTGCTCTGCGGACCGCATGTCCCCATCGCGGCTCTCTTCTCTTCCACCTGCTGCTCATCTCTTGCAGTTCTGTGCACTCTACAGCACCCCTTATGGTGGCTGTTGCCCTTGGCCTTGACCTTGACCCTGACTCTCATGGCTGGCTAAGGCAGCATGTGCAGCTCTTCCCTCAGGCACCACCTCTTGGTGGGGGAAGCTGACTGCTCTGGCCTGGGCTTTTACATTGGCCGGAGCTTAGGGGTTGACATCTGCACAGCTTCCAGTTACCCATCTGTATTAGTTACTATTCTGTCGTTGCCGGGACAAATACCCACCACACAAGCTTAGGGGAGAAAAGGTTGATTTAGCTCACAGTTCCTGGAGGTTTCAAGACACTGCCCCTGCTTTATAGGGACTGGAGGAGGGGGCTGGGGCGCTGCCATGTCCAGGATGATCTGCTCTATACCTCCGCCCAAAATCACCCCCTGCGGGTGGTGGGGTGGCTCTGACAGAGCATGTTGCCAGTTTAATGGTCCGCGCCTCTCTTGGCTACGGTCTCTCAAGCCCCGCCCCTCGAGCTGCGTTTGACAACCCCATGATTTACATGAGGCTTTGAGGGGGACAACTAGCTACAAACCACAACAGCATCCCACATCAGTCACAGCCATGCTGCCGCATGAGCAGAGCAAGGGTGCCTCACCTCCCAGGGTCCTTGGTCACCAATACCTCATGCACACAGGCTCTTCTCCTGGCAGCTTTTCCACCAACAGGGGTGTGGCTGGGCTTCGTCGCACAGAATGCTGGAGACACTGACTCCGTAGCCAATGGAAACACCGTTGCCTGTAAAACCTGGATAGAAGATCTCCTTTACCAGGGCACTCTGTGATTTTTTTCCCCCATAAGGAGCTCACATTGTTCCCCACACTTCCCCCTGGGTGCTGATTTCTTGTGAGGCCCATGACTGGTACGACAGATCCTAGACACCCCCTATTTCTACTGCACCTCTTTTTTGGCTCCTCCTGTACTCGGGCAGTGCTGCACCTCGCTTGCTCCTTGGCTCCAGGGTGGAGTCACTGCTCGTGGGCACATCCCCCCCATCAGTGCAGTCCTCCTGTTTCTTGCAGATGCACTTCTAGCAGCGTGGTCCCCACCGGTGCTCAGCTATCTGTGCAAGACTGCGCTGCTCACCCACACCTCGCCAGTCTGTCCCCGCCCTGGCTGAGGACTCTGGGCTCTGCGCCCCCAGGCCCACTGCCATTTGTCAGACCACACCTGTTTCCCCACAGGTAGCAGGTGTGGGCCAGTGCTAACCTCACCTATCACCTGCCCATAGGAAGGGGTGTCCAATGCTGGCCTCCGGGAGACGCTGCCCTCCTTTTCTCCTTTGAGTTTTTCCTAGCTGATACTATTCAAAAGGCTAATGTGCTGGCCGGAAGAGCCCAGACTTTACAAACTTCCTTGATGAATCTTACTCTCTATGAAGACCCAGCTGAGCCTGTGGATGGGCCACTGGGTATCACCACAGCCTCCCTAACCAGCACATGGTGAAGACTTAAATGAAAAAGAGCAGTGTTCCGACGTTAGGGCTCCAGGAGGATCAAAACTCTAACATCATTCAAGAGCCAAAGAACTTCTCCGGGCAGCCCATATTTATTTGATTTTCAAACGAAGGAGGAGGATACTGGGGAAGTTGCTGGACTCTTACAGGACCTTGGGAGTCCGTTTGTTTTCCCAAGGAGTAAATCATGTCAGTCAGGATGACTTTATCTCTAGGCTGCCACTTACGGTGGGTGTGGAGCCCGCCGTCCCCGCAGTCTCCTTTCAGTTAGCTGGGACTGGAGTCGGGTGTCCTTCGCTGTGGCCTCCTCTTGTCCTTTGGGGTGTTGTGGCCTCATGGGCCACTGCAGGCCTCAGTCAGACCGTGATAGAGGCTCACTTGCTATGAATCCACTGTCCATGTCCAGACAAGAGGTCCTGGCTTTGGACAGACTCACAAATAGTTGTGGAAGCCATCTGGTGGATTTTAATTCGTGCCCAGAGCCTCTTCGCAGTGGCCTCTGTCCGCTCACCCCAACACTGCTCCAACTCTGAGCCCCTTGCCTTCGGAGTGGCATGCCTTCCCAGCTTCTCCTCAGACAGCTCCTCCTGTCCCCACCCGTGTAATTGCACATCAAGCTTTCTGGCTTCCACTGCTCATGTTAATCATGGGTTAATCCCAGACCCCTCTTCTGCCAACCTGTTTACCTCTTAAGCTCCATTGTCACTGCTCTATTGCTTAACTGACGTTCCAGTTTCTGTGCCAGTTGTCACCTCCCAGCTCACGTCTGCAGCCATGGACTGCCTGGTCTCGACTCTGACTCTCTCTGCCTTACTCCCTGGGCCCACTTCCAATCACTCCCCAAGCTGCCAAAGGGATTTTTTCCTCCACTGGGAAAATGACCACATTCGCTCTTTAAATTCCCCAAATCAGAGGTGTTTTCAAAGACTCCTGGGTGCTGTGCTGCCTGACAGGTCAAGTGTTTGGGATAACAAACATAGAAAATTAAAGATACCTTTTTAACATTCATAGTCAGTTTTGTCCCCCCAGTCAAGGCATTCTCTTTCTCTGCAGGACCCTCCCCTTATCTGGTGCCTTCCCACTGACTGGGCTGGAACCTGCACAATGGTGTATGTAACCAAATACAGACCGAGGCCACGGGGACCAGAGCCTGCCTGTCTCAGTAGATGTCCAGGTGTGGTCAGATACTGCGGGGCTGTTCATGTGGCTCCGCCTCTCGCCGGCCTGGGAGTCCCGCTGTTATGGGAGCAGGAATAGCGGTTCCAACCGTGTCTCTCTCCGACCACGACTCCTTACCTCAACACTTCTCAAAGCCTTGTGGGGATGTCCAAGGCTGCTGTTACTATGCAATCCAAGTCAATTCTCTGGCATCAGTAACTCTGCAAAACCACAGAGACCTAGGTCTCTTATGGACTGCCAAAGGCAGCCTTTGCATCTTCCATCTTCCAGGGTAGTAATGTTGTCTCTATGTAAATCAGTGGGGCCCAGTACACGATGCAGCTGAAAGGCTTACTGCTAGGGCCTCAGAAATCAGGCAGCGCACTCCCAACTCCTGGAGTAACGTCTGCAGATCGGCCTCAGGCCTCCTGCCTCAGCAGGACGCTTTGTCTGTGTAGTCCTCCTTCCCTTGTGCAGGCCCTGCCTTCTCCGGCTCCCGTCACAGTCATAACCAGATCACATCTGAACAGACACTAGTGCCTCTTTTGGTCGTCTCCTCACCACACATGAAGCAGCTCCCCAAGGTTTGCCTTCTCCCTAGGTTGCCCACTCAGCCCATGTGTCAGGTGTGAAGCAACCATGAGGAACACTGACCCTATCCCTGCTCTTCTTCTTTATCCTTTCTGTTCACAATGGCAAGAAGATGAGAATGTCAGGCTTGGGAAGCCGCTTCGCTCCAGCAAAAACTGTGCTGAGCACAGGGCTGAACACAGGTGTTGCTGCCCCAGCGAGCACAGGAAGGGTTGGTGCGAGGACGAGAGAAGACCAAGTGCAGAATCTTCCCAGGGACAGGACGCCTGATAGCTTCCTCGCCTTTGTGCCGGAAGCTCTGAGGACTTGGGCCGCTGGTGTTGGCTCAGCCCTTCTCGCACATGCCCCTTTCAATCTTCATAAGACATCCAGCTTTGCTTGGTTCCCGTGGGTGGCCTTTCCACTCTCCGTCTGCCCTGGCCCAGGTAAACCCTTCTCATGCCTTGCTGCTTCCACAAAAGCCTGTTGAGTGGTCTTGGGTTGCTCGCTACAGAGTTTGTGTTCCCTGAAATTGAAGAATGAATCCCAAGGAACAGCAGAGTTAAGAGTAGAAAATGTTTATTAAGAAAGACAGGAGGAGTCCCTGATTGGGCTGCTATAAGGCAGGGAGTGCTTTGGTCCAGGGTAATTTGTATAGCGAAGTCACAATATGGATACAAAGTGGGTGAAACTGCCACTAAGTTATGGGGCTACAAGTAAAACTGCTACCTGACACTGATCCAGCAGGAGGTAAGTCACAGAGCAAGGGCAGAGCAAAAAGAACAAGGGCACTTTTGCAAATGGGTGGCTCCAGAAGCTCTGGTCACCCCCCTGGGCCACCGATGCTGACCTGAACTTACTGATCCAGTTGGTGCTAATCACAGAATCACTTCCTGTTGTGAGGCAGGTGGGCTGGCCACTGCAGCTCTGTCTTGGGCCTGGCTGTCCCCAGAGGTGTCTCCAGCCACAATCCTGAGGTTTACTTTACACTGACTTCTTTGGGAGCCCAGACCCTCTCTGACTATGTATTAATTTCTGTCTCAGTTAGCTGCCTATAATAACTGGACAGCCATAGGATAGACATGTCCATTGCAAAAGGAAAAAATGAGAATGTTATGGTGTATGTCTAGTTGTCCCCTCAAAGCCTCATGCAGTCATGGGGCTGGGACTTCTAGAATTTGAAACTTGACTCATGATCCACTGGGATTATGTGTTTTAGTACTGATGGGACTATGTGTCTAAGTACTTCTGGGATTATGTGTGTGGCCTAAGGCGGATATGCTGAGGCAGAGAGCCTGAATGTAATATAAAGAGAGACATAGAGACAGACTCTGGCTGTTGATCTTTGCTCCCCTGGCTGGTCGGTTGCCTCTGTTGTGATTGTTGCTGTTCTGCTGCCATGAACTGGATGCTTTCTACCCTGTTCCACTCAGCCTTGGGCCAGCTGAATATGGACTGAAACCTTCAGTAACTGTGAGCTAAATAAACATTTCCTTCCTTCATTTTGAGTGTTGGGTATTTTTCCCAGCAATGAGTAAAAAGTAACTAAGACAGAATTTGGCACCAGGAGTGGGGTCATTGCTATGGCTATACCTGACAATGTGGATTACGAGCTTTTAGGAATGGCTTATGGGAAGAGATAGGAAAGGTCAGAGATGTCACCTACAAACAAAGCACTGGAAAAGCTTCGGCTGTTCTGTAGGGGAAATTCTGCTCAGAGCTCAGATCAGAAGACTGGCTTGAAGCCTGGGTGTAAAGAATGGCTTATGAGCAGAGATAGGAAATGTTTGGAGACATCCTCTACTTGTGAAGAGCTGGAAAAGCTTTGGCTGTTCTCTAGGGGAAATTCTGCTCGAGCTTATACCAGAAGACTGACAGGCCTGCCTGTAAAGACCAGGCTGAGGAGGTTTCTGCTGGGAAAAAGGACAGTATTGCTTACTGGACTCCAGATTGTTTGTGCTATGGATTGGTTCAAAGTCTGTTAGAATTTTCCTTGTGCCCAGAGACTTTGCCTAAGACTGAGATTAAGCATGGAAGACTGAGTAATCTTTCAAGAGATATTTCAAAGCAGCAAACTATTGGGGCGGTGGCATGGTTGTTATTGGCAGCTTTTAGCCAGATTTATGTTGAAAATCAAGAGCAAAGAGCCAAGCAGGATAATTTAAAATGTGAGCTTGGCCAGAAAGGAAATACCAGGAAAGCTTTGGAATGCAAAGATGGAGCTGAGAGGATCTCCATTGCTGGGAAGGAACCAGAGAATCAAAAGCACGGCCTGAGGGCATCACAAGAGGTGGCAGCTCTCCACCCTTTGCAGCCCAAGAATTGCAAAGGAGAGAGACTTTGCCTTGAGAAGAAAGCCACAGAGACTCAAGTACTAAAATGGTGGCAGCAGCCAAACCAAGTTCCAAAATGGCGCTGGCATGGAGAATTTGTTCCTCGGAATCGAGGTCAGAGTGCTCAGTGATCTAGGCCCTCGACCCCTACAGCCAAGAGAGAAGGAAGCATGGCTACTGCTCCAGCTGGCAGCAACCCTTGGCATCATCCATGTGGCATTCATTTTAGGTGCATTCAGAACATAGGAGCTCTGAGGTTAAGAAGGCTTCCACCTCGATTTCAGAAGAAGGCTTGGGAGGCCAAGCAGTGTGCCCTTGAGATGGCCATGTGTGAAGCAGAGAGTGAGAAGCCTATTCAGTGGAACCCTAGAAGTTTGGAAAAGCCAGAAACATGGATATTCTAAGAGAAATTGCAAAGAGGGAGCAAATTTGGCCTAAGAGAGAAGCCATGGAAACTACCACCAAGAGTGCTGTAGGGGCAGAGCCGTGTACGGCCTTTGGAGCTCACAACTCAGTGCAGACTGCTTCGGAAGTTCCAGTTAGAATGATGGAAATTAATGTTTACCCTGCTGGAGTTTGGACATGTGTTGGTCCCAGTGTTTTGTATTACCCTGTTGTTTGCAATGTTTAGAATGGCAGTGCTTATCTTGTGCCTTTGAATGTTGGATCTGTTTAACTCTTCTTTTGTACAGGAGCTCACAGTGAAAAGTTTGCCTTGGACCATGAAGGAGACTTGGAACTTGGACTTTTCAGCAATGCTGAAACTGTTGGGACTTTGGCAACTCTTCCAGATTGACTAAAATGTCTTTTGCACAAAGGGATGTGCATGAGACTTTGAGGATCCAGGGGCGGAATGTGATGGTTTATGTCTAGTTGTCCCCCCAAAGCCTCATGCCATCATGGGGTGGGGACTTCTAGAGTTTGAGACTTGAGTCATGACCCACTGGGATTATGTGTTTTAGTACAGATAGGACTATGGGTTTGAGTCCTTCTGGGATTATGGGTGTGGCCTAAGGTGGATAGGCTAAGGCAGAGAGCCTGAATGTAATATAAACAGAGACAGAGAGACAGATGGTTGTTGTTGCTCTCTGTTGCCTCTGTCATGATTGTTACTATTCTGCTTCCATGAACTGGATGCCCTCTGCCCTGTTCCATTCAGCCTTGGGCCAGCTGAATATGGACTGAAACCTCCAGCAACTGTGAGCTAAATAAACTTTTCTTTCCTTCATTTTGAGTGTTGGGTATTTGTTCCAGCAATGAGTAAAGAGTAATTAAGACAGAGAAATAAAAAGGGAATTATAGGTCCTAAGAAAATCCAAAAGCTTAAGGCATGAGAATAATTTTCTTTGACTCAATGCTTCGTCCCACCTGGGCTCACCGTGGGCCCATGCCAGAGCTTCTGGACCCAATAGAATAGTGGCCTTGCTTTGTGGCATTTCATTCTCTGTGGTGCCTGCTCTACCAGCTTTCCTCTTGCAAGGATAAGACACTCAAGGCTCACAATTTAAATACAAGATGTGGTGAATGTTTCAGTTTAAAAAAATTACTTTATCAAAAGATTTTTTGTGAAGAATGATGGGATACGAATGCTGGAAGCAAGCAGTAGGATTTTGTGTACTTAGAGGGAGATTAATGATGATGTATCTTTCACTGTACTAATAATCTTTAACTTAAAAACTCCCTATATTTTGTGATGAGCCCTCCTTGGGCAACCATTTATAGCAATTTGCTATAGTGAAATAACAACATCAGGATGAATCCTCAGCCACCTTATTCACTGGATCTGACACATGTGGCACCTGGCTCTTCCCTAAAGTTATAATGATTGTGAAAGATCGTTTTCAATTAATCCACAAAATTCAGGTAGCTACAGCAGTGCAACTGCAGATGCTCATGAACAAGGACTCCCAGAGCTGCTGCAGAAAGTGAGAAGAATGACGAAGTGGGATTTAAGTAGGGGAATGGGGGCATCTCGAGGGGGATTAATGGCATTGGGTCTTTCAATGCAACACACTAAAAATTTAAAAATGCCTTCTACTCTGACTCTTGGTACTCAGAGGATTGGGGCCATCACTGAGTGGCTTCAAGGTGGAGATGGCTCTGCAGAAGAGCACTGTGGAGCAAACCTGCTCAAGCCATGGTAGCTAGGAAGGAGAGAGCTGGGGACAGGTCATGCCCCGTGAGCACCGCTCCACCCCTGGCCTATCCTTTCTTCATCAATGAACTGCTGAGCTCGTTGTTGGATGCGCCATTTGCTGAGCAAGCTTCCCCCCACCCCCACCCTGACCCCACTACTTTCCAGTACAGGAGGCTTTGGGTGAACAGTTCAGATCTA
>PVKN010042552.1:0-10386 GCA_004027915.1 Capromys pilorides | reverse complement strand
CTTCTAATTTAGGATTTTTAGATTAATGCAACACAGTCTATTTAGGGTTTTTATGTCCACGTTCTGTGCTTTAGTACTAGGCAAGTGTAAATCAGTGTATTTTCTAAACAAAATATCTCAACGTTTTTATAAATGCCACTATTCCTTGCTTGTCCTCTTCCAAAACAAAAGTGTACAGGTATTTGAGAATATAATGTCATCTTATTGTAAGAAGGTAGAAATATTTAGGCAGTAGAATATTAAGTTATTTACTCTTAGATTTATTATTCTCCTTGTAGCAATTCTGGCTTTAGTATAAAAAAATAAAAATTATACAATTTTGGGTTAAGAAGTATAGTTAGATCTGGTAACTAAATCATATGTACAGGATATGCACATTTATACTCTATATGTGCATACTTAATGGTAATCTACCCATTATAAATAAGGTTTAACTTAAATTCTGTAAAAATAATCATTTTGAATGGGTTTATGCAAACCAGTACACATAAACCTATTTATAAAACACCATTTTTTCTTTTTGTTTTTAAATAGAACTGTGATTGTCATTAACTAGATGATTTCAATTCAAAACCCAACATGCCCAAGTAAAAATGCAAAATCTGTTTCTGTCTACCTTAGCATACTGCTTCAGGTATTCTTGTCCTATAAGTACAGGTAATTTCATCACTCATTAATCATAGGTACAGAACCCATTTCCTCAGATATTGGATGCCCCCCCCCCCAAAGTCAGATTCCTTTTTTCCATTTTTTAAAAAATAATGCAGATAGTAGATATTTCTCAAAATAACATCACCTCAGCCTTTATATTCCCATATACATGGACACTGCAGCCCAAGGGTAGGCCAGGCCCAGTAATGGCAGAGCCATCCACAGCACCTGCACACTTCGAAGTGCTCACTTTGCCTCCATTCCTCTTCCACGTCAGCAGCTTCATTTGTGATGGAGAAGAAACTCAGCTGATCAGTCATGCTCCACAGTGTGCACCTGGTCTTTGTTCTCATCCTTCATGCCAAACATCTTCCTGAACAAGATAGAAGGTCTCTAGAACCACCAGCATTGCAGCAAGTAGCATGTGATCCCAATCTTGTAGAGCTCTCTGAATTTTTGGTTGTAGCCTATTCTAGGAACATAATCCCCCAAGCAGTTGGTGCTCAAAAAAAAAAAAATTAAACACAAAAGGATTCAAGAAAGTTCTAGTCGGGGCCGGCGAGATGGTTCAGTGGTCTAAAGTGCCTGCTTAGGAAAGCTCAGGCAACTGCAGGGACTGCAGTTCGATCCCTGGCACCACATGCGCCAGCCCCACCACCAGGGCAGGCTGAGCCAGTCACAAAATAAATAAACAAGCAAAACAAATAAATAAAATTTTAAAAAAAGAAAAAGCAAAAAGAAAGTTCTAGTCATCCTCCAGGGTTAAGAACACAATAGCTGAGATGAAGGAAAATCAGGACATGGCAACAAACCCAAAGACAATGGCCTGGATGGTGGCCATCACATGCTTGGTGAAGCCTCAGCAGATGTAGAAGTAGAAGACTTCTCTGCCGATAACAAGCATGGTGATATACTAGATCATGGACGTTAGGAACAGATGGTGAAGATGCCAAATAGATGTGCACCACAGGAAGTGGCAGATCTCCACTCTTTGTAGCCTCAGAATTGCAAAGGAGAGAGACTGCCTTGAGAAGAAAGCCATAGAGTCCCACGTTCCACAAGGGTGGCAGCAGCCACACCAGGTTCCAAAATGGCGCCAGTGTGGAGAATGTGTTCCTCAGAGTCAGGGTCAATGTGCTCATCAATCCAGGCACTTAATCCCTACAGCCAAGAGAGAACAAAGCCTGGCTACTGCTCCTCCTGGCAGCAGACCTTGGCATCATCCACATGGCATTGGTTTTAGGTACATTGAGAATGCCAGAGCTTTTAGGGTTAAGAAGGCTTCCACCTTGATTTCAGAAGAAGGCCTGGGAGGCCAGGCAGTGTGCCTGTAAGAGGGCAGTGTGTGAAGCAGAGAGTGAGAAGCCTGTTCAGTGGACACTGTAGAAGTTTTGAAAAGCCTGAAACATCTAAGAGAAACTGCAAAGAGAAAGCAAAGCCAGCCTAAGAGAAAAGCCATGGGAGCTACCACCAAGAGCACCTTAGGGACAGAGCCATATAAGTCCTTTGGAGCTCACAACTCAGTGCAGACTGCTTTGGATGTTCCAGTTGGAACCATGGAATTTAATGTTTGCCCTACTGGATTTTGGATTTGTGTTGGTTCCAGTTTTTTGTATTCCCCTGTTCTTTGCAACTTTTGGAATGGTAATGTTTACCTTGTGTCTTTGAATGTTGGATGTATTTAACTTTTCTTTTGTATAAGGGCTCACAGCAAAGAGTTTACCTTGAATCTTGGAGGAGATGGGACTTGGACTTTTTCAGCAATGCTAAAACTGTTGGACCTTGGGCAATTCTTAGAGAGATGGGCCAAAATGTCTTTTGCACAAAGGGATGTATATTGAGACTTTGGGAGTCCAGGGGTGGAATGTTATGGTTTGTGTCTGGTTGTCCCCCTAGAGCCTCATGTAGTCATGGGGCGGGGACTTCTAGAATTAGAAATTAACTCTAGATTCACTGGGATTATAGGATTTGGAACTGCTGGGATTATGGGTGTGGGTGCTGCGCCCAACCTGGGGCAGAGAACCTGAATACAATATAAGAGAGACAGATTGTTGACATTGTTGCTGTTCCGCCACCAAGAAATGCTGCTCTCTGCCTTGTGCTAGTCTGCCATGGAGCCAGCCAAGTATAAACTGAAACCTCCAGTAACTGAGCTAAATAAACCTTTCCTTCATTTTGGGTGTCAGGTAATTGTCCCAGCAGTGAGAGAACAGTAACTGAGACATACAGGCTTTTTGTGTCACATCCATAAATTCATTGCCAAAACTAGGGTTGGAGAACTTTTCTTACATATTTTCTTCAAGGATTTTTAAGTTTCAGGTCATGTGTTCGAGTCCTTAATCCATTATCAGTTGAATTTTGTGCATAGTGTACTCTGAAAGAGTTGATTTAAGTTTAAGGATGCCAGCAAGTGCTTGACAATATAGATATTCAGCAACATCTTAAGATAAAGACATAGCATAGCAGTTATTCTAGGTTGGAATATACACTTCACCTGTATTTTTAAGATGACAGTTGTAAAAATGTGTGCCACTCCACATGGGGGGATGCCAGTAAATCCCAGCTGCTTGAAAGGCTGACTTTAGTATTGCAGTTTAGGAAGACCCAGTCTCAACAAGGGATAGGGATATAGTTAATTACTCTCTGAATTCAGTCCCTAGTACAGCCAGATCCTAAAAGTGCACATAGCAAAGCACTTTTTGTTGTTAGAACGTGTAGTATTTAGTGCTTGTTTATACTCATTAGCTATTTAATTGACATTCGAATCTAGTAAGGAAAGATGCTTAATTATGGCTCATTCTGATTCAGATAGCCTGAATTCTTTGTGTAATAGCATTGTTAATGTTCTGTGCTCAAGTCAGAGCATGGAAACTGTATTTCTTGAATGCAGTTCACATGAAATAAAATATAAGTTGCCGTGATTATGAAAGGAAAGTCATTTTATTGTGCCAGAAGAACAGAAACATGGTCAGGGTTAGGAGGAAAAAAACTAAAGGGCTTTTAGGGATCTGGTAAGGGTAAATGATTTTAGTAATATGAAGAATCGTCTCCTAAGAGAATGACCTTTGATTCAACTATACTTAATTTTGGGGTGGGGGAGGGTGAGATGCACTTTTGCAGTGGAAAGTAAGTTGATAACGAGGTTCTCCTTTGTAGGTTACTCAGTGTGGCACCATCTGAATATATGTTTAATGTTATCTTCACTGTTGCTCTCTTACTCCACATTGCTTGTTTTCTAGAGGTGCCCTGAAAGTTTAGAAATGAGAGTGTTTAAACACTGCTGTTTAAAATCTTGTGTTTTGGATATTTCTCTGAGGACACTATATATATAATCTCCAGCCATTCTGCTAATTTTCCATTTGTTACATTTAGATGATACTTACCTTGGGGCCCAGAGAGATAGCTCAGAGGCATAAACACTAATCTGGCAAGTGTAAAGATATGAGTTCAATCCCAGGACCCACATGCTGGGCATGCCCTCTCAGCCCTGGATTAAAAAAATAAAAATAATAATAGATGATACTTACCTCAAATTCATAATATTGCTTTAATAGATACCATCATTGATTGGGACATCAGTTGCTTCATAATTATATTTAGGCTCTTGTACCAGTTATATTGACCATCTAACTTGGTTGATAAGAGAAATGAGATGTAGAAATGGGCACATTCATGTGGTAGTTTCTGAAGGACAATGTTTTGGTGTGCTTTTATACTTTTCACGGGTAATTCCTAGATCAACTTTCAAATCTTCAAAATTGAATAGGGCTTTCCTGTAGTATTGTTCTTAATAGAGGTGATTATTTTTTATGTCTGTCTCATGAATTAGAAGTCTAAAACCTACTGTGAAGCCACAAAATAATTATCTTCGTATTGTTTCATCCTAAAGAACTATTAAGGATTGGCTCCCTCTAAATTATGATGTCTGAAGTGTATTATTTCACAGCTGTGAAAAAAAAAAAGAAACCCAGAGAAAGAGAGTAAATGCTTTTTTTTTTTTTTTTTTATGGAGATAGGTGGTGACTCCAACGTACTATTTTTTTAATTGGGCAAATATGTTTCAAAGTTTGAAATATAGGAATTAAGTCTCTTGCTGCCTCACTTCCTAAAAAGTCAATCTATACTAGAAAAGTGGGTTTTTAAAAATTTGCTAAGTAAGAAAAGTACTTTTTCCATTAATTACCTTAAAGTTTTTGAGTTGTTTTGCCAATTTGACATGACCTTAACATGTCTTCATGCTATTGTGACAGCTTTATAGAGCATAATAGAAAGTTGTACAGGCCTTCTGGCTTGCACAGCTAATCAAATAGGAGTGCCATTTTTGGTTTGAGCTGTGCATTGAAGGTTACAAGTTTAATGGGGCATATGATGTATTTAAATTCCTTAAGTGTCACCAAAAGTGATATATCAAAAGGCAGTTATAAATGTGTGTATCTTGTGCTCCAATTGGACAATAATAGAAGTTAGGGAAGTGGATAAGCTTCCCTTTTTGTCAAAGAAAAGAATATAGAATGAGAAAAGGAGAAACCCTGGGAAAAAGTATGCAAAAACTGAAATATTTCGTATTTGAAGGAAGGGGGCGGGCTAGAAAAATGATCAATGAGGAATAGTCAGAGAAGATGAAGGAGTGTGGTTGTCATAGAAGCCAAGTGCAAAGTAAGTATCAGGAGAGAAACAAAAGGACCACTTGAGTTGAATACTGTTGAGAAGATTAGTAAGTGAAGAGATTTGGTTTTATTAATGGCCTGGTGATTTGTGAGAATCATTTTGATGGGGTATTGGCTGAAGAAGCTAGGTTAGAGTGCTTTGAAAAGGGAGAATGAAGTTATTTGCAAGTTGCCAAAAATCAGGTTAGTCGTGAATTAGATTATGCATAAAACTTAAGTCCTTACAACTCTACTATACAATTTACTCTAAAAGTGCTATATTAGGATGCTTTCCATTGCTAAAATGAAATAGCTGAGACTAAATAGTTTCAATAGAGAAAAGTGTTTTGGGTCTTATAATGTGGGAGGCTGCAAGTTCAAGTGCCCCATTAATTTGGTGAGCACCCCCTTGTCTGTCTCAGATCATGGCAGATGGCGTTATGGCAGAAGTATATGTGAGGGAATGATCAGATGACAAGACAGGGAGCTAGAGCAGTCAGGGAAAGACCAGGCCTGCTATTCTGTCAGCTCTCTTGCAAGAACCCACTGTGGGTTCTTGTGCAAGAGTGACACCAGTTTCTTTTGAGTGCAGCATCTTCAGTGATATTACATCCCAGCAGGCCCTATAACTTAAAGGTTCCTTGCCATCTCTCAGCACCATCACGCTGAGGGCCAAGGTGCCAGCAACTTGTGGAAATGTATAGTTATCACATAGCCTGTGTAGTTATCATCTAGTCAGCACTCTTACATAGATAGCCAACTGTGTGCAGTGTCAGACTTAAAGGGAGAAGGAGAAACATCACAGCAGGGAACATGGTCTCAGTGGATGACACAGGAAAAGAAACACAAGGCTCTTAGATGCTGGGTAAGTGCCATTAGTGTAACATACTGGGATTATTTTTCTCGCCATGTTGTTGCTTTTGTTGCTCTTCAAGCACATTTTTCTACTGATCTCTAAAATCACTCATGTGCTGTATAGATTCTCTTCCTTCTCCAGTAGAGGGGCTCAGTGCTTCAAACAAGAAAATAATCCAATTTTGTGGAAAAAAGAAAATGCCTGTTGTTTTGTTTTTTTCTTAAGGAAAATAGTCCTTAGTCACTTTTTGTTTGCATTCAAAAATAGGAGACATACCAACATACCCAAAGGAATAAGATCCAGAGTCCATTCTCTACCATTACCATTGCTTCTTTCCTCCCCACCTCAGTGATTTAGCAAGACCCTGTTGGGAGAGAGAGGGCTGTTAGATGTTGAAGCTCAGTGTCAACCAAGCTTCAGTCTCCACCCTACCTCCCCCACCCCCCCAAAAAAGAAAAAAACAAAACTACTCAGGACACAGAACAAAACTTTGTGAAGTGGGAAGTAGTATCTATATCCTTTCCCCTCTCCAGTGAAGAGTTAACATCATAAAGGATTGCCAGCTTTTTTGTAAGCATGACAGGCAGCAACTCCTCACCACAAATGCCACAAAAGCTCATTTTGAAGTTCATATACAAAGTGGACCGAGGAAATGTTCTCAGTGTCCTGCCAGGTGATATTATGAAACCCCAACAGTTAAGGCATTTTGCTTCTGGTTTGTGAATAGTTAACACCATACAATAGAACAAAAGGTCTTGAAATAGACCTTTATGTGTACCTTGTGTGTGATTATGGTGTTTTAAAAAATGTGATCAAGAAAAGCTGTTCTTTGGGTTGGGACTGTAGCTCGGGAATAGAATGCTTGATTTGGCTCTAGTGAAGCCATAGGTTGGATCCCTAGTGCTGAAAAAAAAAAAAGGACAAGAAAAGCTGAACATGTCAATAAATGCTGTTAGGAAAGCCTGAATTACTACCTAGAAAATCAAGATTTTATTAATCATATTTTGCCTCAAGATGAACTTCAAATAATAATATATCAGATTCTATCTGAAGGCCTCTAAAGGTATCATATATGTAATGTAAAAACTTAAAAGTGTTAATATGTTATCATGAAAAAGACTGATAATCTGCCCCCAAGGCAGGGAGTGAAAGATAAGATTGGGTATTTGAGAGAAAATTATTTTTAAAATGATATGTTCTCATGTAGAGATGTTTTCTCATGTGTTGGGTAATATAATCATAGCAAAGTTGGACAGTATAGCAATATGTGACAAGCTGTAGGAGACTGGTGAGAGTATGGATTGATAGTATCTGTGAAGACCAAACTGGCAATATATGTCCAAATTACAAATATGTATTATTTGACCAGGAATTCTGTTTGTAGGAATTTATCCTACAGATGTATAAAATAATGTGTTCACAAGGTTATCTATTATGAGATTATTAGTAATAGCAAAATATGGTGGCAGTGGATTAGGAAAGAAATGGTAATTGTGTGTCAGTCAAAAATACCTGCTGTCTGGGCCGGGGAGGTGGCTCAGTAGAATAAGCGCTTGGCTGGAAGGCACAAGGTCCTGAGTTCAATCCCCAGCACTGGGGGAAAAAAATCTGCTATCAGAATGAAGAGTTCTTTTAACCAGTTAAATATTCAGCATGAACTTTCAAAAAAAAAAAAAAAATATGAGAAGAACAAATAATATCTGTTTATAAAAGAAGGAGGAAGACAGAAAAAAAAAAGCCAAAACCATAAAACATTATTAAGGCAGACAAGAAGTGGTGGAAAGGTCTGGGGAGTAAAGCTGCTCAGAGCCCAGTGCTCCCCTGGAAGCAGGGAGAATGCAGGGGCTTGGGGGAGAGAGCACATTGCCAGGTCCCATCCTCACTGCTCAGCTGCTGTGGCCCCCAGGATCCAGTCACCCACTAAGTACATGAGGCTTACGTCAGACTGCTTACGTCTAGTCAAAATACATTTCTGGGTAAATACACAAGCAAACAGTGTATTTACCTGTGGCAGATAAGGGATTGAAGAGAAAGACTTCCTGTGTACTTATTTTTACTGTTTCAGTGTTTTAAAAAAACATGTGAACATATTACATAACCCATAAATCACAGGGATTCTTGACAAAACTTTAATTTTTAAAATGTCTAGATTGGGTATCAAAAAGAAAAGAAAGTGCAGTGGCCAGGCTTTGATCCCTGGTGCGCTGTGCCAGCCCGGCCCCCAGGGCACATTGAAACACTTTTGAGACTGGGTGTGATGGCAGGTGCCTATAATCCTACCACTTGGGAGGTTGAAAACAGGAGAATCCATCACTACGAGTGTGATCTGTGTAGTGAAACCCTGTAGAGTCTGTAGACCCTGTACCAAATATATATATATTTTTAAAAGGAGTATAAAATGGGAGAGAGAAAAAGTTTTGAAGAAAGATCATTGAGTTAAAAAAGGAAGGAAATACACACTAAAAGCAAGAGACAGGAATAAAAATGGGAATTACAACAATGGGTAATAAAAATTAATAACTTGAGTGTTGCTTCCATTTGTGGCTTACATCACCATCCTGTTTGTTCTACATGTTGAGTATCTCCTATCTGAAATGTCTGGTTTTAGAATGTTATTGTTTCTGTGTAGTTGTACCCTCAAAGCCTCATGCAATCATGACGCTAACTTCTACAGTTTGTAATTAACTCATGATCCACTGGGATTATGAGTGTGAGTACAACACCCAACCTGAGGCAGGTAGCCTGAGCACAATTAAAGGAGACAGACTTGCTCTTTGTAGCCATTCTTGCTGCTACTCCTCCTTGGTTCTCTTGCTCTTTGCTGCCACCATAAAAGGTAGCACTGTGCCATGTGCCACTCTGCCTTGGAGCCAGCAGAATAGGAACTGAAACGCCCAGTAACTGTGAGAGAAGAGTAACTGAGACAGACTTTTGGGGATTTAGCACTGTTGGCATATACATAATAGGATATGTTGAGGATAGGGCCCAAGTCTAAATATTAGATTGTATGTGTTTCTTACACACCTTGTACCCATAGCCTGAAGGTAATTTTATTTGATACTCTTAAATTTATGGGAGAAACAAGTCTTATGGTTTTTGTGGCACCAGGGATTGAACTCAGAACCTTGTGCTTGTCAGGCAAGTGCTTATTCTACTGAGCTATCTCATCAGCACCTGGTCTTGTGGTTTGAATTACAGAAACACTCAAAAGGTTTCAGCTATTGGATCAATTTAGAGTGCACATTTGAGGATTTGAGATATTTTAAGTTTGTTGGGACTGCGAGAGGCTTTTTTTTTTTCTGAACCAGGGGTTGAACTCAGGCAATTCAGTAGGCATTTAAAAGTTTCTAGTACTTTGTTAAAGGAAATTCCTTGGTGATGCTTTTAGTCAAATACAATGTTTAGATCTTGTGTTGGAATGATTTTAAATATGAGTTTTCTCTAGTTAATTTGTCTTAAAATTAATTTTGAGCCCCTTAAGGACAGAAATCATTTCTCATTTACTTTGCAGGTTGTCAGTTGTGTTTTGGAATGTTTTTATATCACAACCGCACTAAGAAAATTCACAGTACCAGAAAACATACCCACTTAACATGTGTCTCAGTAATTCTTAGCATGTTTATAAAGTTCTGTAACTATCTAACTTTTAAAGTATTTTCATCATCCTAAGAAGAAAACCCAATCATTCCCCATTGCACATTTCCTCCCGGCCCTAAGCAAACATTAGTCTTATTTTCTGTTACCCCGGATTTGTCTATTCTGGATGTGTTATAATGTGTGCTTTATTCTTTTAGTAGCCAAATAATCTACATGAGGCCATAACATATCTTTATTCATTAGCCGATGTATGAATTGTTTCTAATTTTTTGCCTGTTGTGAATAATGCTGTTATTAATGCTTTTGTCCCAAAGTTCTTATGTGTATCTGAGTTTTTAAGCTCTCTTGAATACTGTATATGCCTAGGAGTAGATGCACGTGGTATATGGGGTTGTTTTGAGACAGGATCTTGCTGTGTAGTTCAGGCTGGCTTTGGCTAGTCACTAAGTAGCCAAGCTGGCCTGTAACTTAGTCATTCTGTCTTAGTCTCCCAAGTCCTGGAATTATAGGTATTTGCAGCCACACCCAGTTTGTATTTCACATTTTGATGATTGCAAAACTATTTCCCATATCAACTGCCCTGTTTTATAATCCTAACAGTCATCATTGAGGATTTTAGTATCTTTGCATCCAGTG
>PVKN010042551.1:0-10379 GCA_004027915.1 Capromys pilorides | reverse complement strand
TAAACTATTCTCTTTTTCACTAGCAGTTGTTGAAATTTACAATCATTTACTTCATAAAAAATAAGTAGGGTTGTATCACATCAGAGAAAAAGGTCAATCTTTGGACCCAAATAAGGAATTGAAATAATAAATGATGTAGAATAGACATGTAAACTGCAAAGACTTTTAGGGGAGTCAACTAAAAATTGAGGATATATACTCTTGGACAATATAAAACAAAGAATTGTAAAGAATTTGGGAGGGTGCCAGCCACAGGATGCCAATTATTAACATGTCATTTTTATATCCATCTAGCTAGCACAGGTTTATGCATTTCTTCCTTATCGATGTGTTTCCCCTTTCCTGCCTGGAGTCTCCCAAGGGCGGATGCTGTAGCAGCTCTCCCAGGACCACAAGTCGTGGTACCCGCTCATCCCGTTCCTGTAACCAGGGTGCACTCCCCAGCAGTGAACACAAAGTGTCACTGTGACTACATGAGAATCGTCTAAAATTTGAAGGAACTTTGCCCAATTTTGGAGTTCAGTTATGTGCAAAGGGCTCTTTTATTTTTCAGAAAGCAAAGAACAAGATCCTGAGCACTTTATTGTTTTCATCAAATAATATCTGAATTGATGTGCATTGACATCAGAAAGCGGGGTTTAGAAGTTGATCATGATGCCAACCACACAAGCTTCATCACAGAGCTGGAGACATGTTCTGCTCAGAATAGAAAAAGAATGAAAATTCCTGAGCATACACAAAAGACAAATACTTACATCAAATAGTAATAAGAAAACCTATCATCTCTTTCCTTAAATCTTTATTCAATACAAAACACATTCCAGCAATGAGTTACTGCTTCTGAATATATTTTTCCATAGAAAACAAAGATTTTCTTTTCTCTGCTTTTATCCTAAAGTTGTTAAATTTTTGGTTCTGTGCATATAAATTTCTGAAATGAGTACCTGGAATAGTGGTTATCTTGGATCTAGAGCAAGGATTCTCTCTGAATTTCTGCCTTAGGTATCCAGGTTGTTGAACATACCTCGTAGTTTGCTTGTAGGTTAATATTCGTTCACTATAAGCTATAAAAGGTAATTTTAAGTTCTGAGTTTATGGAGAAAAACCAGGAAGATGGCATTGTAGGCTTGTATTTTAATAAGTTTCATGGAGCACTACATAACTGATAACTGAAGTGGTATTTCTATCTTCTCTCTTACCTATTTGTTCCTCTATCAGGGTGAGGTTTCCTTTTAATTAGTCCCTTTAGGAAGTTTTCTCCAGCCTCTTCATTACTACTTTCTAATTTTATTATTCATCTTCATTATTTCAATAGAGAGTCGTCGATTCTTATTGAAACACAGTAATAAGCACCAGGTACCACGGTGTGTTGGCTTTATCTTCATCTGCTGTTCAGTGTGTGCTTTTGAAAGAGAAAATGTTCATTAATAAATAGAAATCTGTACCTTTGTATCTTTGGGAAATTTTTTTAACCTTTGTTTATTTTTTCAAAGAATGCTTATCCAGACTGAAAAACTATAAAAGCAGAGAGGTTTTTAGTATACATGAGAGAGAAGCTTACCTCATCCTTAGGCATGCTATAAAAGTTGAAAGCAAGAGCTTAGCTTGATTTTTCAGAAACCATGAACAATTTCTTTCAATGTGATGAAATCAGCAGAGGAACTGTAGAGGCTCAGTGGTTGCTATTGAAGCAGTGAACTTTCGATGGCAGGGTATGCGGTGAAGGCTGAGAGCCATGAAATTTAGAGACCTTATTACGGAGGCTGAATTTTTGAATTTGAGAAACATGTACGTAATTTTATTCATTTATGCTAATGATATATATAGCATAAATATATATAACCATATTTAAGATCTGCATTGTATGATGCCCACAAGTTAAAAAATAATCAAGTTCCTTGCTCTCTTTGACAGTTATAGATCTGTCAAAAAGCTGAAAATATATAAGAAATCACTATGTAGTACGGTAGAATTTACAATGGGAGGGCAAAGCACATAGCTGTATCTGACATACCTTAAATGCTTTTTCTCATTTGTTAATCTGTGTCTGTCTTCCAGACATTGGACAGTGGCTCACTTCATTGGACATCAAAGCAGTAGACTTCCTGTGGGCTAACAGATCCTGGTCTCTGACATAGCTTTCTAGATCTTCCACCTGGAGCCTTTGGCTCCTTCAACTGATTCGGAAGTAGGTAAAGCTCCATGAAAATCTAAAAGGATCAAGTGATGGGATCCAGAAGACAGAGGGAATTCGGGAATTTATTGGGCAAGTAGTCCAACAATAACAACAACAACAAAAATATTAGAATAGTGCACTAGATAAATCACCCCCATTGGACTACTCTGAGCCCTGGCTCCCCCAACACACCCTTTCTGAATATACCCCAAATCAGTGTTCAGACAGTACAGCAGCATATTACCTCGTGGTTGTCTCCTATCCTGTGTCTTTTGTGGCTCTCCTCCTTTTTTCTCATTCTTGCAGCCTTGAGTGTCCACATCTTTCTAAAATATTGGAAGTTCTAACCTTTCCTTAGCCTCTTCTATTTTGGATAACTCACATGATCATACCAATCAGCGTCATTTGGTGGAGGGAGAGTGGGAGGTGTTGAACAGCGAAGGAGGCATAGGGGTAAGAGTCACTTAAATTAGTCAGCAAAATTTTTAATACTTAAGCCCTCCAAGGTCTTATCCATTTTAATTCAAAACTTTATTCAGGAGAGATAGAAATGTTATAAGTAAGAAAATAGTGTAGATCCATTAGTTTCTCATTTTTGAGATACCACCACTCCACACTGAGTTTAATTCCTTTCAAAAGTTCACTTCTTGTCAGTGACCTCCAGTCCCTTGCTTATATTATCTATTATCTTTTGAGATACTGTTAATAAGCATCTTTCATCAAATTTTGCACTTTAAATTTTATTCAGGGTCATGGTTCAGCATTGTAGTCAAGGAATATTAACGTAATTTAATTGTGTAAATGCCAGCCATACATTTTCAGAGATGTCCCTGTCTTGCTTTCCTGTCTCCTCACCATCAGCATCCCCCTCCCAATTTGCCCTAAATCCTGTGAGCCAGGGACCTTCCTATTCCTTCCTTTGACTGCTGTTTTTCCTTATATATCCCCCTATACTTGCATTTCATACTAACTCCAAACTGTTCACAGGAGGGTTCCAAGTTCTTTTCTCCAACATCTTATATATTTCAAGAATGATGTCTGAGGCTGGCCAGATAGCTCAGTAGATTAAAATGCTTGCTTAGGCAGATGCAAGGACCAGGGTTCATCTCCGGCTTCCCATGGCCCTCTGCCCGCCTCCCCAACTTCTCCCCATGTACTGAAATGGTGATTGAGATTGGGTGTGGTAATACACTCCTGTAATCCCAGCATTTGATTGGCTGAAATTGAGAGAATCACTGAGTCCAATCTGTGTAGTGCGACCCTGTAGACCCTGAACTAAATATATAAAAATAAAATAAGATAAAATAAAATAAAAAGAATGATATCTGATTTTTAATAAACCTTAAGTTTTATTTCCATAAGCTCCAGTGAGAGCAGAACAGATCAACTACTACCATTTCTTCATAATACCAGTGAGCCAAGCCAGGGAGGGCAAGCACACCTGCAGGCAGCTGCCAGCCAGTGTGATGGGTGGGACCTCAAGGAAGGTGGCTCTGCCAATGGCCTGCTGCTGGAGGAGTGTCCACAGTGAGGCGAGGCTTCTTGATGGTCTCATCAAGGGACAGGATCAGGCACACAACCTCAGAGGCTGCTGTCAGGGCATTGATCCACACCATAGCTGGCTCCCACACGAAAACTTCAAAGTTTTTAGTAGTGTTCTCAGTGTTGATGCCCACTCCATACCACATGCTGCCCTGGGCATGCTGAGCCCTTAGTTTGTTCAGCATGTTTGTGGCATCAAAGCCAGCACTGTCACATAACTGGCATGGGATAATCTCCAAGGCCTTAGCATATGTCCCAATCAGTAGCCACCGCTTTCCTGGGATAGTCCTTGAGTAATCCCAAAGGTACTTAGAGAGCTCCATCTCGGTGGCTTCACCACCATCCACCACTGAATCATTCTTGATGGCCCTCCTGACAATCATGATGGCATAATGTAGAAACCGCTTTGTCTCCTCCATGAACTGCTCAGCTCCACCATGGAGGATGAAGGTGCAAGTCTTGGCCTTGGTGCAGCCAGTGAAGAAATTGTGCCTTTCACCTCTAATCTGAGTCTCTTTGAACAGCTGACAGTGGCCCAGCACGTCTGCTGGCAGAGCAATCACACTGGTCTGTACTGAGCCTCCACAGGACATCATTGTCCTCTTTACATCCTCCTCAGCAAAGTATTGGGTGGCCACACCCCCAATAGGGAGTTTGGACAAAATAACTTTGGCTCCAGGATTATAGATCTTCTCTAATTTGTCATAAAGAATGTTCCGCTCAGCACCAGCGATTGCCTGGTAATCCACTATGGTGTGGACTCAAATTTTAGCATTGTCTTTCTCAGCTTTCAGCTCAAGTTCAACATTTAATAAAGTGATCATGGAGTTAGTGTACTTTTTAGGTTGCATTTCAAATCCAGCATAAAAGAAATTCTTCTTGAATTCAACACCAGTCACCAGCTGAGACTCCTCTAGGGCTGCACCTTGCATGTTCTTGATTCCAATCATTTTAAGCTGCAGCAAATCATCTAGCATCATCACAGCATCAACTTCCATCTTAGCAAAGAAAGCTTTCTGCTGGGAGATCAGCTTGGAGCTCAGAGCCGTCATGCACACTTCTTCAGCAGCTTCCTGGGCTCCAATTTATCGTGCTTTTTCATGGTCCCAGTGATCTCCTTCATCTTGTTAATAGCCAACTGTATAGCTGTGTGGAAAGTTCAGATGATGATCTTGGGGTGCAAACCTTCCTCTACTTAGGGTTTCACCTGCTTCAGAAACTGCAGCCAGCAGTGTTACAGAGGTGGTGCCATCACCAGCCTCAGCATCTTGAGATTTGGCAACATCCACCAAAGTCTTTGCTGCTGGATGAATGACATCAAGAAGTTTCAAAATTGTGGCCCCATCATTGGAAATTGTTGCTTTACCCTGGCCATCTACAATAAGCCTGTCCATGGCACAGGGACCTAGGATGGTTCTTACAGTCTCGGCAACCACCTGGCAGGCACCGATGTTGCTTACAAGCTGAGGGATGCCTTGGGAGCTGTCAGTCCCCTCTTTCAACAGTATAATTGGTGTAAGCATTATTTTGGCAACTTCTCAGGGGTTCACTACTCTCTCCTCCCTGTTCTGGCTGCCCACACAGTTCACTGAAGTCTACTTTCATGGCAGCTTTTCTCTTATTCTGCTCTTTGTCTTTTGTCGTGAAGATACTTTCTCCACCATGCTAGACAAATCATTCTTTTCTTTAAAAGATCATACAACAAGAAAAGCACTTCAACATTATTAGTTATCTTCCCTTCAACAAAATCAGTGCAAATAAATCATCCAATCCCTAACCATAACACATGTCCTCAAAATTCTTGTCAGAATATGCCTATTTCACGTGGAGAATAGATCTGGCTCCAAACTAGAATTTAGAAATGGAAATTCAGTAAAGTACAAAAAGATTCCATTCCTAGAAAAAGTAACTCCAGTGGTCAAAACAGTAATTTACTATGTTTTTTAAAATATAATTTTTGCTTCCATTTAGGGTAGTCCTATAATTTATTATATGAGCCAGTGTGCTTTGGAGAATGAAGTCTCAAGATAATAGGTAAGCCAGACTTGTTCAAACAAAGCAAGCTGTCAAGTCACCCCATCTTTAACAGTCTAGATAGTGTTACAATCCTTTATTTTAAATGATCAGCACTCAGTGAATTGTTCCTGGGAATCTTTGTAGTTTTTAGATGCTCAGTTGAGGGCTAATAGCTTTAAGCTTTTCAGATGACAGAAAATGAGGACATAAGGATGAAAGCCAAATGCAGACCTTGAGCACAAAGACTGTCATGCCCTGGTTCTAACTGCTGGATAAACTTCAGCAAGTCATTCACCTTCTCTGTAGCTCAGTTTCCTTATCGTCAAAATTGGAATCAGTAGGAATGTTATAGTTCTAGGAGGGCTTAATGAGGTATAGCCTTTAAAACAGCTCTTTGGTAAACAGCAGCAGCCTAGCCTGGCTTGAGGAGACTCCAGAGACCATATGATTTATGTTTAAATTCTTTAAAATTTATCATGACAAAAGACACATTGTTATTAAGTCACTTCAAAACACTCCCTCTCTCTTTGAGCATACTGGTCCTACCAATCTTGGCACTTTCCAAAGTGGTTCTAGAAGTTCTCTTTTCTGAATGTCTTTAACTGTGCTACCATGGCTGCCTTAATGTATTGAATTGATCCAAAGCATTTACATCTTACTGTCATTTTTCACCTTGGGGAAGAGCTAGATTATATGGTGCCAGATGCAGTAAAGAAGGTGGAGGAGTGCACCATTGTTTTCACAAACATTTTTGTCCATAAGTGGCACTTATCAGCAAGACCCACTCAACTTGTTTTCTTTTCAGTCTTTTACTTATTGAGTTGGCATGGGGTCTCACTATGCAGTTCAAACTCATAGTGATCCTCCTATCTCAGCTTCCCCAACACTGGGATTACAGGTGTACACCATCACACCATATTTTGGTGGCCAGCTTGGCGCAGAGCCAGTATAGCATGAGGTACTGAGGATCAAACCTGGGTCCTTGTGCTTGCCAGGGAGGAACTTAGACTGCTGAGCTATTGCTCCAGCACCTGCACTGAGCAAATGGCAAGAATAACATATAAGTTGGTGTGAAGTGAGGGGAAGTATTTTGAGATATTTTAATAGATTAATAAAAATATACCTTTTATTGTAGTAAATTTTTAAAATTTAATCACACACTCTATTTTAATCGTACCTTGTAGTTAGGGATACTGTGGTTTCTATGGGTGTGAATGATGAGACATATGACAACTCTTCCATTAACTTCTACTTCTACACTGACATAACATCAAAGATTGACTCCTGAATTCTTTGTAATACTTAAGGCAAGAAAATAAAGACTAAAAAGGAATTTGCATGTTGCAGAGAATGTTGATTCCTTTCTGTGTCTTAACTTTTGTGTAGAAAAGAAATGAAAGACACTTGAATGTCTTCTTGCATAGTGTTAATTGAGGACTATCAAAAAATAATGCAGAGCCACATACTCCAGAAAAGAAAATTGAAGCTCGAGGGTGAAAATAAGATAGAGGCTTTACTAAGTCATTAAAAATCAACCACTAGCGCTACTCCCTCATGTGAAGCATCAAGCAGGCGTTTCTTTGCTTTTACAGAAGGCCTCATTTCTGTCTTGCTGAACTAAGTGAAAAAAATGCAGGGATTTTTCTGATCTTGTCCTTTTCACAGATATAGGGAAGCTTCGGGACTGTCATTCCCTTCCCATTTCTCACGGCTGACCTGATAACTACAAGTTATCACAACCAGTTATCCACTGACAAGTGTATAGTAGAGCTCCAGTGGCTCTTAACTAGCAGGTAGTAAAAAAAAAATACAGAAGATACTTGTAAAAGCCCTATGCCCCACATCTCTTAGGCCAGCAGCAAGAATCACAAAGCTCTGGGCTTTGGAGGTCAGATTTACTTATGTGATGCCATTTGACATCAATCTAGGGCAAATAGCAGACAACTGCTTGGAAAGCAAAAATAAAATTTGGCCAAGAGTATTTTTGGTGGAGTAGCTATGCTAGAGGGCTCCAGCAATCTGGAGGAGATTCTGAGCACCTGCCCTCTCTGAGCTGTTTGCTGTCATGCTGAACTTATTAATTTTCCCAGTGAAAGTCACCAGTGAATGTTTTTCTTCTTTCATAGTCTATATGTCCAGCGAAAGGAGAATTGAAGATTCTTCTGCATCTTTAATAGCTTTCATTTTTCAAATGAGGGGTAGAAAATTTTGTAATGCAGACATGAAAGACAAAAAAGACTCCCATCACTCTAGAATAACTATAGATTTCCATTTTTGGAATGGAATGATATACCAGTATATACTTATTGAAGGTTAATGAAGAAATTAGTTATAGCAAGATTACTTGGAATTGCTCTACATTTAAAGAGAGATGTGACTTCTAGACTGTTAAAATATAGTTCTTGAACTTTGTAGTAATTCATGAGCGCAAAGGTTTTATGACACCATTTGTTATGGATCGTAGGTGTGGGATAGGACCTCCAGATCTTTGTTGTACTCCATATTTCCCACAAGAGACAAAAGAGGACCATAGAGCCCAGGTCTCATCCAGTCACTGACCCAGAAGACAAAGATGCCCTTATCCATGCCAGTATCATCCCTAAAACACTATGATATTAAAATGATTACTCTTACGTTTCTTTATTTGTTGGTATTGGGAATCAAACTCAGGATATTCTTACTTTGAAAACATATGATCTCATGGAGGTGCAGCTACCGTTGAGAAGTTGCCAAAGGTTGGGACAAGATAATGTCAAGGCATGGGTCAACAGATACTAAGCTATACTTAGTTCTGATTTTCTATTGCACAGTAGGGCAGCTGGGTAATGATCATGTGCTGTGAATGTCTCGAAAATCTAGAAGGGGCCAGCCAGATAGCTCAGAAGCCTGAAGCACCTGCTTAGGCAGAGTGCAGTGGTCAGGGTTCAATCCCCAGCATGATATGCCAGACCCACTCCCTGGGGCATGCTGAGATGGCGATTAAGACTGGGTGCAGTGGCACATGCTTGTAATCCCAGTGCTTAGGAGGCTGAAAACAAACCCTGTAAGCCCTGTAGACCCTGTACTAAATACATAAAAAAGAGCAAGAAAAAATTTTGAATTCTTTCACCATAGGGAAATGTTAAATATCTGAGGACATAGATACATTTACCTGGGTTTAAACATTGCATGATATTTGATGTGCAACACATCAAAACAATAATATACATAATTTTTTTAAAATTTTGTGTATCAACTAAAGCATAAATTTAATTAAATAAGCAGCAAAAGTTTTCAAAAATTGTGAAAAAAAAAACCATGTTCAATTCCTTATTTCCTAAAATAAAATTAGCCAACTAGCTTGTTACATAATATATAGCCAAGGACAGGAATGGAAAAGAAATGATGGGAAATACAGTTGGATGACAAATTTGTGTCTGCAGTGTGCTGCCCTCACATTTTCTGGGCTATGTCCTCTCTGACTGGTTCAGTAAGGGCCCCTCTGTGACCTATGTGCCTAGGTTGTGATTTTCCTTCTTCCATTTCCCACTGGCCAAGCCACCACTACCATCTCTGGCTATGCTCCAGTATACAGAAGAGCATTCTATGAAAAAAGCAAAGCAATCAAACATAAAAATGGAAACAAACTTTGTAGATAAGCAGGGAAATGGGGTTGAAGATGGGAGAGGGAAACATGGAGAAGAGAAGAAGCAAAATCCATCATGCACATGGACAAATTCTCCATGGTCAATGTTATCATGCATATCTAAAATGTACCAATAAAATTTTCAAAACATAAAAACAATCCCTCTTTAGAAAATTTTAGATTCTAGAAAAATAACTAATTTAATTATATTTGGAACAATGATTGCAACTATTTTTGTGTTTAGCAGCTGAAATGTTGGGCATTTAAAATAAATATTTGAGAATATAAAATACATAGCAGATTTTCCGTGTCTGCTGAGTTTTACTTGGACTTAAGGATGGCTTCTGCCAGACCCCAGTGTGTTGCCCAACCAACTCACTCAGTTGGGAACACAGAGCTGCTGATTGCAATGAGGAAAAAAAAAATTAAAGTAAAAGACCTGAGATGTAAGTCAGCCAACGGACCTTGGCTCAAATTATTTCCCTCTCTATGCTATTATGTTAAATATGTAAATTGAAATGAAAAAGGCAAATGTAAAAGATTTTGCATTGCTAAAAAGGTTCCAGCTTCTCAGCCTCCCAAGACTGAATTTTGGGCATTTCTGTACCACAGTAAATGTCCAGAACCCTGACTGTAAGGACTTCATGGAGGTAGAGAACACTGGGCATGGATAAACGAGGTGAAGGAACAGATGGCAGGGCTGGAAGGCAGGAATAAAGTATCTGAGGAGTTCTTGCCACCTCAAAAGCGGAACTCGTCATGGAGATTTTCCAATGATATGAATTCATCTTCTAGTTCGTATCTGTTCAAAAAAGCCTGAAAGGTCCTTGATCTGCTTGAAGGGGTGTGAAAGTATTGTCGTAGCAATAACTAAACATTGGTCACCAATGAGAAGTTAACTTTGAAGTGCCTCGAAGTTTTCAGACGCTGCCAGTATATGTCAGGTAAAGCCTTTGCATCTGTACTACACAAAAGTAGCGCTTATCTTTCAACAGTATAATAAAATATTGACAACTTAAA
>PVKN010042550.1:0-10384 GCA_004027915.1 Capromys pilorides | reverse complement strand
TTTCGGGGCATTGTGTCTCCTCTAGCTGTAGACTGTCCCACACAATCACACGGAGGGTGCTTCACAGCCAGGCACCTCAGCGTCTCCCCAATCCTGCTCCCTTCTCTTCTTTTGCACTGCACACCCAGCATGCTCTCACCCTCTCTCTATCTCCCTGTGTCCTTCCTCCACCAGGCGTGTGAAGGGTGGGGCAGCCACGGGAGTCGACATCCTCTGCACCTTCCACTCGAAGTCCACCAGCTCTGCGCTGGACAGGGAGAAGCTGTACAGGGAGCTGAGTCATGAAACCCATGGCATCACCCAGCTGGGCCACTATGCCCTGGACAAGGACAGCCTCTATGTCAATGGTGAGAGGCTTTGAAATCTCTGGAAGCTCAGAAAATTATCTATCCTATTGTCTCTCGTCTTCTCATCAGTCCCTCCCCTTTCCCTTCCTGTACAGGCTACAACGGCCACTCCGTGAAGACTACCTCTAGCAGTGAGTATCTTAGGTGAACAATTCTTTGTAGTCCTGAAAAGGCTTCTGCCCAAGCCCCAACCTTGAGAAACAGAAGAGACCAAGACTCCATGCCTCTTCCCAATAACAATGTAAACCGTCCAAGGATGGGCAACCCTAATTGACCACATACCCAGGCTTCTCCTCCCTGGCGTCTCTGGAATGATGGAGTCTTCAGGTCTAGCACTGATGGGTTTTCCTGCCACCTTCTGCTACCAGAGCATCTGCCTCAATGGTTAAGTCCATGTCAGGATATTGGTGTCTCCCTATAGCCAACGTAGGCTTTGCTGCAGAAGGGCCCTGTGTCTAATTCACACGGGGCTCACATCAGTGATCTCGAAGCCAGCCGCTGGCCACTCTTGGGTTAGCAAGTTGACTTTCATCCCTATCGGATGGGGGAGCTGTGTTCTTTTTAAAGTAACACACCTGGAGTGCCCCAGGAACCCATGGCTCATCTCCAGCAGCCAAGCAGCCTCTCCACTGTGATCTCTCCTAGTCCCTTCCCCCATTATCACTCAAGGCCCTGCTGACTACACCCACCCAGCCTCCAATATCATTCCCAGTATTGTTCATTTCAGACTTCTGGGTGCTTCTGTCCCTTCTCCTCTCCCCACAAAACTAAGAGCTGCTCCGACAGCCAGCTTCTCCTCTTCCTCTTAGCTTTTCTTGTTTCAGAAGAAGCCCAGAGGATGTGTTTAGAAATGTCAAATGAATTGAAGGTGACAGAAGCCACCACCCTATCCTCCTCCCACATGCATGTATCACTGATGCTCTAACTTCAGTCTCAAGTTGGAAAGACCGATGCACAAGCTCATAAATACAGTCCACAGAGCTACCATCATTTCCTTAGACCTGGAACACAGTGCAGATTTCATTCATGATCTCTTGTTTTCCTCAGCAACTGTGAGCACCCTGTCCTTCCCAGCATCCTCTCCAGGTCCGCTGTCCACAACCCGGCCCACAGGTATGAAGCCCACAGGCTCTGGTTGATTCCAAAACAACCATTACTCAAAAGCTTGGGAATGACTCGATACCCAGTACCTCTCCCATGATCACTCACCCACCCAAAGAAGTCATCCATTTCTGGGCATTACAGAAACCACCCAGTAGCTCAGAGCCCCAGTTCAGCATCCAGCCCCTGACCTAGAGCAGCTTCTGCCCTTTGGTCCTCTCATGGCCCAGACACCACAGAGACCCCCTGATCACTGAGACTGAGGTCATCACTGCCCCCAAACCTATTTATCTTCATCACCAAAGCCGGTGCCAACCTTGGGCCTCGCGTCGCTCACCTCCCACAGCCCTCCATCACCAAATATCGCCTCCTGTCCTGTTGGGATAGCTCTCGGCTTCTTGCTTTTTGTGGCCACTTTTGCACACAGTGTTTATTTACGGCTCCAGAATATTATTTTTTGCTAGCATGAGGGCAGCATCTCTGTTTTGGTTTCCTACTCTCCTGGATGCAGGAGCTGCAGCCTCCTTCCAGGGGGCCTTTTCCCAAGTAACCTGCACCCTGTTGGCAATCTTTGGAAGACCCCACTTGGTCTACAAGTTGCATTCAAAGCCCTGCAGTACACGGTCACTCAGTACCAATTCTGGGCTCAGAGACTCCTTCCCTCCTCATAGCCATACCTTCCTATAGCCAGAATGTAGAAACAGCAAATCCCCAGGGGGAGCCTTGCTTGTGCCCCCAGCTGGCTTCAGCTGGGTGATCCCCTCTGCTGGGGATGCTCTCCATACCTGGATCATTTCCATTAAGTAAGCTTTCCACTATCATTTCAGTTACTCCAGAAATGATGCTCCCTCTGGGGAATTTTACTCATCCACTGGTTGGGCTCTCCCCTGAAATTTCATACCCATCTTCCTTGCTAACTCCCATGGAAGCATGATCCATCTTGTCACATTCATGCCCTCCACATTGGTCCACTGTTACACTGTGGACCCACCAGTGCCCATTGCAGAATCTTCAGCTCACCAGGCACCCAATAAATGTTCACTGAATGTATGCATAAATATTACTGATTACTTAAGAATTTCAGAGTTGCCCTTGTTTAACACCTCACATCCACAGTCCACGTCCCACAGTCTGGGTTGATAAAAACTAAGTCATGACTGTGACCCAACCTGGAGCCTTTTGTCTTCCTCCAACCCTGCAGCCAGTGGCTCTACCACTGTTCAGGTCACGATCAACTTCACCATCACCAACATGGATTACACAGAGGAAATGGGGAGCCCAGGCTCCTTGAAATTCAACTCCACCGAGAGAATCCTTCAGCGCCAGGTACCAGCATGCTCATGGCTCCGGGCCCCCAGTCTCACACTTGCTTTTTCAACCTCCTCAGCCACCCTCACTTATCGCCTTTTCTTTCCCTACAGCTCAGGTTCTTGCTGAACAAGACCAGTGTTGGGCCACTGTCCCCTGGCTGCCACCTGGTGGCACTCAGGTGAGCCTCCCAGATAAGGTGGCTCATTCAGTTGAGTGGATCTTCCTGCACCACTGAGACATCACTTGGAGCCACTCACACCATGGTGCCTTCTTGGCTTCTCATTGCACCAGAATGAAGGCTTTTCATCAATGGCTTAGAGATGAGGAAACATATTGATTTTACAACACTCAGACATTATTCTGCTCTGTAGGACAAGAAGTAGGACTGCCATGCTTCCCATGTGCAGTGCTTTCCGGGGCATTGTGTCTCCTCTAGCTGTAGACTGTCCCACACAATCGCACTGAGGATGCTTCACAGCCAGGCACCTCAGCGTCTCCCCAATCCTGCTCCCTTCTCTTCTTTTGCACTGCACACCCAGCATGCTCTCACCCTCTCTCTATCTCCCTGTGTCCTTCCTCCACCAGGCGTGTAAAGGGTGGGGCAGCCACAGGAGTGGACGTCCTCTGCACCTTCCACTCGAAGTCCACCAGCTCTGCGCTGGACAGGGAGAAGCTGTACAGGGAGCTGAGTCATGAAACCCATGGCATCACCCAGCTGGGCCCCTACACCCTGGACAAGGACAGCCTCTACGTCAATGGTGAGGAACAGTGTTACCCCACGAGCTCTCTCAGTTGAAAATTTGAACTTCCCAAGACCTTTCACAAAGCTCCCATCTCTGCATGGTGCTTTTGTAGATCTTCTTCCTCTTCTGGGCCATCACGCGGACAATGGCCCTGTTTACCCACCAACCATCTCATTACCTCTTCTACTCCTTCCTGAACCTCCATTCCCTGCCTCTTTCCTTTGTCTTTGCCCCGATGTGTCTACCAGTCCTCCTTAATCATTTGTCTTTCATGCCTCCCCAGTGTTCTCAACTCTTCTTTTCTTCACAGGCTACACCTTTGCTGGCACCACTGCTACGCCTACCGGTGAGCATTCCTGGCCTTGGTTTCCTGGCTCCCCATCTCCACTTGCTGCTGGGAAATAGCTGCTGTCCTCTCTCTCCCCATTGAGGGAAATGTGAGGACAGGAAATGGCCTCAGTTCTTCCCTTCTCCTCCCCTTGGGTCTTGGTCAAAAGCTCCAGGTGCAGGCCAAAGAGGACCGACACACAGATCTAGTCTCCTATTGTGGTATGAGCAGAATGTCAGAATCCCTTTTATGTTCATTACTCCACAGTCCTACCTTGTCACTGCTAAAAAGCAAACCAAGGCACCATAAAAAACCCCAGAACTCAGCTGAGCAAGCATCGGTTCATGAAGCAGAAACCATGAAACAGAAGATGGCTTTGGGTGCCCTCAGGGAAAGAATTTGAGAGGCCTTTCCTGGACAAACAGGAGGCAAAGCCAAGAAAACCCTCGATTGCTTACCACGTGGTAGTTCTTGTTGGATCTATCCCAAAGCCCTATTCCCGTGTATCAGTTCACAACGTCTGGTTGACAAGCTCCGGTTTCCTTTTTCTTTGACAGAAATGTTTCTCAAAAATCTCCCAACTTTCACTCATTGTTCGGGGCCATGTCAGGCAGGCTTTCTTGGCGAATGCCAGGGCTCATTGGCTGCCGTGCCTTTAGGGGAGTCTACCAACCCCAGTCTCCTTGATATTTTATTTTAACCCTATCATTGTCTTATCCTTTAAATTTATCTCTATTTTGTTGTTGTTGTTTCAAACTTTATTTTATTTTTTATGGCCAGCTCAGCCCACCCTGGGATTGGGGCTGGCACAGCATGTGGTGCTGGGGATCGAACCACAGTCCCTGCGACTGCCTAAGATTGCCTAAGCAGGTGCTTTAGACTGCTGCACCATCTCACCGGCCCTGTTGTTGTTGTTGTTGCTGTTGCTGTTGTTGTTGTTGTTGTTGTTGTTGTTGCTGTGGCTGTGGCTGTGGCTGTTGCTGCTGGCATTGTTCCAATACATTCTCAAGATCAGTGTCACACTTATCAGGTTTTCAGCAACTATTAAGCTCCCGCAAGCACTGAGCTAAATCACACAACCTGTTAGTCTTCCCAGGATGCTGTAAGAAAATAACACAGCCTTGGTGGCTCCAAAAACAGGTATTTAGTTTGTCTCGGTTCTGGAGGCTGCAGTCCAACATCAATGTGCTGGCACGTGTGTTTCTTTCCATTTCCCTTGAAATGCAGACAGCTAGGTTCTCCTTGGCCTTTCCTCTGTGTATATCTCATCCGATCTCTTCTTTAAAAGATCCTTGTCATATTGGACGGGGCCCAACCTAACAGCCCTGCTGGAGCACCTCTCTGGTGGACCTCTCCCCAGTTAGAGTCACCCCTGATATTCTGAAGTTCTGAAGCACAGGACTTCAGCCTTGGAGGGAGGCACCTGTAACATCACCCTCTCCTTTGACTCTCACTCCATCTGTGTGGCTTAGCTTCGTTGTACAGGAGTGGAAGTTTTTTGTTGTTGTTGTTTTGTTTTGTTTTGTTTTGTTTTGTGGAACCGGGGATGAAACTCAGGACCTTGCACTTTCCAGGAAGGCACTCATGCCTCTGAGCCATTTCCCCGGCCCCAGGAGTGGAAGTTTAGACTTAGCCTGCCCACACTTCAAAGCAAGTAAATAATAGATCCAGTTCTCCTCGCCCTAAATCTGGCCTAACTCTGCATGCTATTTATCATCTGATGACTTAGTCTAATGGGCATGCCGTGTGTGTGTGTCTGTATGTGTATGTATGGGTGTGTATGTATCATGTTCAAGTTAAATGTTTGTCACATCGGCAAGCTTCCTATCATGAGAATTTTGTGAACACAAATGATAGTTGCGTTAGGCTGCGCCTTCTCTGCTCTCCTAGCTCCACTTGGGTTCCATGGCTAGTTGTCTGTCTTTGTTCCTTGTAAAAATAAAGTGCTTCTGGGTTGTTAAGGTCCAATAGCATTCATCCTTTCCAAAATAATAAGAGAACAATAAAATTAATATCTGCTCACTTCATGATTTTCCAATCCTTGGCATAGTTCCTGGAAAACTCTAGAACCAATTTGGAACGTAGGAAAAGACAGCAAGAGGGATGGATGGAATGAGGGAGAGAGGCTACTGGGAGAAGAAAGGATGGGTGGAAAGAAAAAGGTGATGGAGGGCAGATGGGTGAATAGAAGGAAGGAAGAAAATACAGACACAAGGAAAGAAAGATGAATGAATGAATGTGTAGATACATTAATGAAAGTAAATGTGAGGAAAAAGGAAGAAAATATGGATGGAGAAATGACATGAAAAATATGAAAGGGAGGCCTGGCCAGATAGCTCAGTGGATTAAGGCACCTGCTTAGGCAGATGCAGGGATCAGAGTTCAATCCTCAGCATGCCTGCTGGCCCCTCACCAGGCATGTGCTGAGACTGGGCATGATGGTGTGTACCTGTCATCCCAGCGCTTGGGAGGCTGAAAACAGGAGGATCACTGTGAGTCTAATCTATGTAGCGAGACTCTGCAGACCCTGTACTAAATACGTTTTTAAAAATATGAAAGGGAAATCAAGGAAAGATTAATGGAAGAGTGGGGGGAAGTTTAAACAAAATCCTGGGTAGGAGTTGGTATGAATCAGAAGTGAAACAGAAGGAAAAATGTATGCATCCATGGATTAATGAATGAAAGAGATGAGAGGAGAGAGAATAAATGTGTAGAAACAAGGAGGAAGGAAGAAAGGAACTGGGGGAAGGAAAACAGGGAGGAAAGACTTAAGAAAGGAAGGTAAAGAGAAGGAACCAATGGATAAAGGGATGGAAGAAAAATCATAGAGCAGAAACAAAGATTAATGGATGAAAGAGAGGGTGGATGGAAGGACATGTGGACATGGAAACATGGAAAGAAAGGGATATAAGTGAGAGAAGAGTAAAAATAGGAAGGAAAGGATGAACAGATAGATGGAAGGAAAGAAAGGAGGCAAGGAAAAAGGATCGATGAGTCAATTAAGGAAAATAATGCTGGAAGGACGGATGACAAGAGAAAGGGAAGGAGGAAAGGAAAATACATGAATACAAGAAAAATGGACCAATGGCCCATGAGAGTCGTGAGTTATCAGCACATCTGGCAGTGTCGGAAGCTGTTGGCTTGAGCCTTTTACAGCATATCAATATAGCTTTACTTTTTGTACCTCGTGGTTGTCAGCATGACCTATATAACTGAACATGTAGCTTTTGCTGTCTGACAAGGTCAGTCACATTCCAGTTAGGGTAGATATACAGCTACTCTCTCTTAGTTCATGGAGAAGAAATGTTCGCACTACCATTGTTTAGACAAGATACCATGTCCGCATCTTGTCCTCTGAACAACTACTAGAAGGACAACAATACACGATGTATTCATTATTGTAACTGTCCTACTCACCTGTTTTGAAACTGTTTCATTGCTATTTTATTTTTTTCCTCATTAAAATAAATAAATAATTGAAAAGAAAAATGGCAGTACAAAAGGCCAAAGTAGAGAAGAACTATCTAAGAGAAAGGAGGGAAATAAGGAGAAATAAACTTTCAGAGGTATTAGACATTAGTTCATGTTTATATTAAAACTACATGCATAGCAAGTCATCAGAGAACACTTACTACTTATTTCATGTCATACACAATAAACATCATGCCTACTCTGTGCCCACCCTTGCTTATATACTGTACAAACAAGAACCATGGTCATGATTCTATGCTACAAGTGTGCAAATCAAACAGTGGTTGTTGAGTGGGGTGGGGGAGGGAGGAGAAGGAGACGAGGAGGTGGGATGAGGCGAGAAGAGCGGGCATGGCAGCATCCTGCACAGCCAGGGGAGAAAGAGTGAGGGGAGGTCACCGATGGTAGCAAGTGAGAGAACATCCGGGTGAACTCCCAGAGCAGTGTCGCCCCAAACAACGAGAGCAAGGCTTCAATCAAGGCTTGCGACAGTGCCGGTCCTACCAGTAATCCGTTGCAATTATGGGATACTGAACTACGTTATACAACTACTTTCTCCTTGTTCAATGAGAAATTTTTTGTACCAACATTGATTAGAAAAATTATCATGTCTACACCCTGTGCTCTGTATAACTACTACGAGGACAACAGTATGCATTGTATCAATTATTAGGAATGTACTACTATCGTGTTTTTGGAAGAAAAAAAAAAAGTGAGCTCAAGGCCAACCTGAACTGCATAGCAAGATCCTGTCTCAAAAATAATAATGATAATAATAATATTAATTATAATAATATTAGTATAATTATATTATTATAATATAATATTATAATAATATATTATTATTATATTATATATAATAATTATATATAATATTATAATAATATATTATATATTATATAATAATTATATAACAATAATAATAATATTATAACAATCAATTTTTTAAAAGAAAACAAACATTTGCATGTTCGTACTGGGACAACCTCTTGTCACATCTAGAGGCAGGCACATTCTTGGGCATGTGAAGTTTCTTCCACGCATGGAAATAACTTCCGGGGTGGAGAATTTGGCCATATAAGGACACCACAGGGGGCACAATTTCCTCTTCTGCCTCCAAGTTCTGGGTGAGATTTCACCAGTTCTTGCTGCTTCTCTCTGGAGGTCTTTATCTGAAACAAAGAAAAGTGTAAAGCGATTTTAGGGGTCAGGGACTCATCCCCTGCACCCACAGGGCCCTGACTCCGAGTTCCTGCTTAGCTGCTCACACTACAGCCGGGTCTTTCTCATCCGAAGGAGCGCACCATGGTGGTGCACGTCTGAGGCAGGAAGATTGCAAATCCGAGGCAAAACCCGAGCAACTTAATAAGACCGTGTGTCAAAATTAAACACAGAACATTGAGGGTGTTGGGGGTATGTGGCTCAGTGCAAAGGCCCTATGCCCGATCCCCAGCACTGCTAAAACAGGCAAGCAGACAGACAACGCTGCGCTGGCGTTCGCACACAGAGCTCCTGTGTGTGGGTGTGGATGTGTGTGTAAGTGGGTGCGTGGGTGTGAGTGTGGGCGTGGATGTGGATGTGTGGGTGGGTGTGGTTGTGGGCGTGGATGTGTGGGTGGGCAAAGGCCTTGAACTCCTAGATCAATTGCACTCTGGTTTCTCTTTTTTTTTTTTTAATTAATTAATGTATTTATTTAGTATCATGGCTGGCTCAGCCTGCCCTGGGGCAGGGGCTGGCACAGCATGTGGTGCCGGGGATCGAACCACAGTCCTTCCAGTTCCTAAGTAGGTGCTTTAGACCGCTGAACCATCTCACCAGCCCTGGTTTCTCTTTAGTTCATATAAATCTTCCGTCTTTGGGCCTTTCATTCACTGCTGAAGCTGCATTAGAAAGTCACCCTCGCTTTATCAGGAGGCACACGGAGGGCTCTGGAAGACCCCGCTCCAGAGCTCTGGACCTGCCCTTGCCCCTCTCCACAGGAACCCCCGCTGACCTCCTGTCCTCTGAGCTTCTCTCTCTCTCCCGCCATAGCCAAGGCCATCCGCGAGGAACCGCTCACGGTAAACTTCACCATCAGCAACCTCCGCTACTCGGCAGACATGGGCCACCCTGGTTCCCCCAAGTTCAACATCACGGACACCGTCATGCAGCACCTGGTGAGAGGCCTGAGACGCCCACCTTCCATCCCCCCACCCCCATTCTAAGGCTGTTTCCTGGCTCTGGCCAATGCTGGCTCCTCCTTCCTTTCCAGCTCGGCCCTCTGCTCCGGAGGAGTAGTCTGGGTGCCCGACACGCGGGGTGCAGACTCGCGGCGCTGAGGTAAGAAGCATCTCCCAACCCCATGCTCCCCCTCCTCCCCTCCGAGTCTGATGCAGGAGGACCCGGAGGTCCGACTGTGACACTGAGATGAGCTGTTTATGTTCTCTTCTTGGTCTTTTAAATTCTACTTTTTTTTTTCGGAACCGGAGTTCGAACTCACAGCCTTGCACTTACCAGGCAGGCACTTGTGCCACGGAGCTATCTCCCCAGCCCCTACATTTTATTTTTTTTCTAAATTTGCATTGTAGCACATGTTTGTGATGCACAGTAAATACAATCTCAGATGCAGTCCTCATTCAACGCTATTCCTCCTTCCCCCACCCCACCACCCCCATTCTATGTCCTGCACCTGGTAACTTGATGGGACCTCCTATGTGTGGAATGATACTGTATTTGTCGTTTTGAAGCTGGCTTATTGCATATGGCGATCCCTCAGAAAATTAACACTAGAAATTCTATTTGACCCAGCCAGTCCCTGTCTAGGTATCTTCCTGGAAGAGTTAAGGACTTCATATCATAGTGACACACAAATCCCCATGCGCATAGCAACCCAGTTCATAATAGCAAAATCTTGGAAGTGACCTAGATGCCCATCAACAGATTAACAGATAAAAACACGTGGTATTTATACACAGTGGAGCCCTAGGATGCCATAAAGAGAAATAAACTTGAGTTATTTGTAGGGCAGTGGATGCACCTTGAAGCAGTAATGTTATTGCAGTGTGCCTGGGAGGTAAACCAGGAAGGAGAGAAAGAGGGAAGAG
>PVKN010042549.1:0-10379 GCA_004027915.1 Capromys pilorides | reverse complement strand
TATACATGCCATAAGCATTCAGAAGTGGGTTCACATTTCCCACCATAACCCCCCATTCTCTCTGGGGTCAGTGAACTGGATAAACTCTTGTCCGGATGCTTCCACCCCAGTGACACCAGAAAGGAAACGGGAAGGATTAGGCTGTCATACCCCATACTGAGCACAAAGACCCAGAGTACTGGCCCAATACTCATCTTTCTTTTCACCATGAATGACAGATCCCTGATCTAGGAATAAGGCAACAACTGCTCTTAAAGAAATGCTGCTCATGCTGCTCTGTCACCTCTTGGGACGGGAGCACTCACTGCTGTATCTTTCACTGCTGGGTTTTCTGTTAGGATCCCAAGGACAGAAAGGGATACTGAGCTCTCGAACGGAATTCTTGGTATAAGATTGGTGGTATTAATGGGATTTCGATTTTGTTTATCCATGGAATATATTAGGCTTTTTTTCCAGAAGGTTTTGTTTCCTGGGAATTTTATTCTATCTTGTTCTATTTTATTCAGTTCCAAAAGAGTGGCCCAGGCCTATCTTTGAATGTGCAATCCTCCTGCCTCAGCCTCCTGAGCTAGAATTATAGGTGTTCACCACCACATCAGGCCTAGGGATATTTTTCAGAGGTTTCATTGTTGGCATTACTGCTTGGCAGGAATAAGAAGCACCACAGAGCTGCCTTGGGCCTGGAAGCCCTCCCATATTCACATATTGCCCACAAGTGTTTTGCCAGTTCCTAAGCTTTCTCTGATCACAGCTTTTAAAACTGTGTCCTCTGTATCTTCTCTTGGTCTAATACCTTGCCTTATTTTTTTAAGTGATTCCTGTTTTTTCCTTTCCATGCACCACTGGATTCTCCGGGGATGGTTTTAATTTTTGTTTCTTTTGTGAGGATGCCAACCGTCCCAGAATTAACAACTGAAAACAGAGCTGTGGCTAAGGATTCCCTCACCAGCACCCAGATTATGTGTCAGAATTCTCCCCAAGAAAGTTCTTTGGTTTTGAGGAAGTTCTTTTGACACCACACAACATGCAATGGAACTACAGAAGAAGAGTCCCTTTCTGTGGCTTTGCTGAAACATTCTGCTTGAAGAGAGACTAGTGGTGTTTAGTTTGAAGAAACATCATGTGCCAAGACTAGGGGAAAAGAGCCCAGGATGACCACTGAACACACAAGCCAATTCACGTCATTCTCTCTGTACACATCTCTCCACTATCTCAGGACAGAAGCATGTAATTCCAGCATTTCTCAGAAAGGTAAAAATGCACGTATGCACTGGTCAACAGCTTTCTAAGTCATGCCATAGTAAACCTCACAGTATTCTCACTGCCTAGAAAAAGATTAAATTAGATTAGTGATCCCATCATTGCATTACTTTACTGCACTGTTTTACTTTTCTCTGGATCACCAACAGTAAAACTAGCCCAGGTAGAAGAAATCTACTAAGTCAAGAGCCATTTAAAAATAAAATTGCTGGCCTGGCATGGTAGTGCATGTCTGTAATCCCAGAGGTTGGGAGGCTGAGGCAAGAGGCAAGAGGCAAGAGGATTGCTGTGAGTTCAAGGCCAACCCTGGGCAACATAGCAAAATCCAGTAACAATCAATAAACTGATCAATCACTGCTTGTAGAGAGCTCTTTTACAGGTCAATGAAAGGGGACCCCATTCACTAGTTACAACTGCGAACAAATGTGAAGTTCTTCAAAGGTCTCTGCTGGGAGTCAATGAATGACCTTGGTACCAGCAACAGAAGCTGGTGTTGGGGAACAAAGAAGAGTGTGTTTGCGCAAGGGACAATGCAACTGAGAAAACACACCAAGACATCAGCCTTGGATGCAGAGGAGAGTACAGCTCCAACTGTAGCAATTATTAGCAACAGTTCTATGAACAAATCCAAGAACAAGTGATGCCATGATGGCCAGGAACCAACAATGGATGGGTGGACGAATGGATGGACGGACGGACAGACAGACGATGGACGGACAGACGACGGAGAAGCGAATGGCAGCAATCACAGTTGAGTGGGTGTGTGTTCATGGAGCACACTGAGCAGGACGATAACACCATAAGTGTGGGATAACTCCAGGTTCAACACAAGCACATTTTTTTTTTCTTTATGAATTTAGGACAGAGTCTACAGGGTCTCACTACCTAGATGGGATCCGTAGTGATCCTCCTGTTTTCAGCCTCCCAAGCACTGGGATTACAGGCATGCGCCATACCATATTGAGACACAATTGCTGTCTTAGTGTGCCCCAGGGGTGGGGCTAGCACAGCGTGCTGGGGATCGAACCCTGGTCACTGAGCTCTGCCAAAGCGCTGAGCTATGTGGCCAGCCCTAACATGTTTTTTTTCTATAAAGGGCAGGATAATAAATATTTTATGCTTTGATAGCCACACAATCTCTGTCATGATGATTTACCTCTGCTATTTTAATATAAAAGCACACACAAACAGTATGAGCAAGTATGGTTTTGTTCCATAAAACTTTATTTGTGAACACTGAAATTTAAAATTCTTACAACTTTCACATGGCACAAATTATTACAGTTATGTATTGCTGTAATAATTGTAATGAGAGGGATAGACTTTCAGACAAGCATCGCTAGGCTATTCTGTCATTGTGCAAACATAGCAGATTGTAGGTATATAAGCTAAACAAGCTACATCCATAACAATAAAATCATATATGGAGCCAATGAAATGAGTCCAGCCCATCACTGACTAAAATGTGGTTTATAACTATTTTCTCCTCGTGACTTCTTAGTATTCCCAGACATTTAAAAATGTAAAACCCATTTGACTCCGATGATCATACAAGCCCAGAAAGCCTGAGGGATTTGTTCCCCAGACAACCACCTGAGGACCCCCTTTTTCATCTCCAAATACTGAAGATAGTGACCAGGAGAAAAGATATCCCCTGGAGATGCTATACTCATAAGTTTTGCAAACTTCTCCCTCTGCCTTACTGTCCTGTCTTCAGGTACACAAGGATACATGTCCACATGTATGCATGTCTCACCCACTAGGCTATCCTAAGCCTTTTGTGGACAAGGACCTCAGTATCTCCAGTACTTGCCATATACCTGGAACAAAACAAGTGTTTAATATATATCTGCTAAACCAAATCATACTTTCAATGAGTCTAAGAATCCACTACCAAAGTGGGATGTGAGAGAAATTCACCCAGCAACCAGGCATGCCACCATCTGCTGTCACAGCCACGAACATCATTTCCTTAGAATGGCTATCACTGGGGAAAGGAAGCCCCATGTATTACACTGAAACAACTCTCACTTTGAACCACCATAAGAGACTAGAAAATTGGGCTGGAGAGATAGCTCAGCAGCATGAGCACCTGCCTGGCAAACACAAGGTCTTGAGTTCAATCCCTAGTACTGTTTAAAAAAACAAAAGATACTAGAAAATCATTCACCCACGTATTTTAGTTCACATTTCCTCCTTAGCATTACCTCCCTTGAGGGCTTCGTAAGATGCCAGTGCCCCCAATACTCATAATGCTGCAGCTGGCAGAGTCAAGTTGCCCCACACTTGCCTACTGCCGGACTGCAAACAAATATTAAAGCATGCACTAGCTACACAGAGCAATCAGCACCTTCGGGAGACTGGTGCGGCCTGCACCTCAGCTGCCTGCACCACAACGGACTGCTTTTACATGGAGCCAGATTTGCTAGCCCTGGAAAATACTGAGCTACTTACAGCAGCAAATATGAAATTACAGAAACAAGACTATTTAAAAATCCACATCTGTCACATCAAAAACAACTTTTGACTTTCAACAGTAACAAAAATGTTTTGTTTTGTTTTTTCCCCTACAGGGTCTCACTACCCAACTCATAGTGATCCACCTGTTTCCTGTCTCCCAAGTGCTGGGATTACAGGCGTGCACCACCGCACCCGGACTCCATTGCCAGCTCAGCGCACTCGAGAGCAGTGCAGGCGCGGCAGGCAGGGCCAGGAACTGAACCCTGGCCGCTGCGCTTCCCTAAGCAAGCGCTTAATCCACTGAGCTATACCGCCGGCCCTACGAAAATGGTTTTGGATTTTGTTTTATTTCTTAAAAATAGATAGAATATCAGAACTTTGCATTTTATACACTAGTATCTGGCTATTATTATTTTATAGGAAACATAGTTCTTGTTCACACACACACATTTGTGACTTTTTTGTAAACTAAGAGCCATATCAATGTTACAATCATTTTTAGTTTTTGTAATCAAAGTGAATATCATGTTTTTTCAAATCTGTTCTGAGCCTATATAGCGTTTTCTTTGTGAACATGTGTACTGTATACAACCTGTATAGTTACATTGTACTGAAATATTAGCTTGTTTGACATAAGGAAAGTATGTATTGAGTATCTTGTTGCTAGTATGATTATTTAGTCTTTTTTAAAGAGGTTTAAACTTAAAAAAAATCTTTAAACTGTACTTTATGCCATGGTCACAACGTTGCAGGTGGAAGGGACAGGCAGGGAAAACTAGTCTTGAGTGTTTTGGGATAGAAACATGAGACTAAGACTTGTTTGCTCCTTATTAAAACATCTTATTAATGCTTTATGGAATAAAACTTCCTATCGCTTCTCGGCCTTTTGGCTAAGATCAAGTGTGGAATAAAACTTCCTGCTATTGTTATTTTTTAAAAAATCATTCACCATATTCTTTCCATAGCTTCATAGGTGTTAATTTATCCATGTCCCAATGAAAGGGAGCATGCCCTCCCACAAGCAGAAAGCTGAGCACATGTCACCCTCTGACACCTGAGTTTGGAACTGTTATGTTTTGTCTAGTTGTCTCCTCAAAGCCTCATGCAGTCCTGGGGCAGACTTCTAGAGTATGTAATTAACTCATGATCCACTGGGATTATGGGAGTGAGTGCTGCTGGGATTATGGGTGTAAGTACTGCCCCCAGCCTGAGGCAGATAGCGTGAACACCACATAAGGGAGACAGACTTGCTGTCTGTAGCCATTGTTACTGCTGCTATTCCCAGTTAGTCTTGCTCTTTGCCACCACCATGAACTGCTGCTCTCTGCCATGTGCCAGTCTGCCTTGGAGCCAGCTGAGTATGGACACAGTGAGCTAAACAAACCTTTCCTTCCTTCATTTTGAGTGTTGGGTATTTGTCCCAGCAATGAGAGAAGAGTAACTGAGACAGGAATCAATGTGCAATAGCCATTTTACAACCTTGCTATGGTTTATTTCCATCAAAACTCACATTGAAATTTGATTCCCAATGTAACGGCCCTGAGAGGTGATGGCACAAATGTAATACAGTAAGTCACACTGGCTTAACCACCTGAGTGAATCAATATCTGTCAAGAGACTAGATGAGGCCTCGCAGAAGTGAGTTAGGTCTGTTAACAAGTGAGTTCTTAGTGAGTTAGGAGACCGGGTCCTTATAAGGCAGCGTTACACCCTGCTGTTTTGCTTTCTTCCACATACAGCCTCTGCCATTGGCTCATATACCATGTGATGCAATCCACAGGCACTGACACAGCCTGAGTCCCTCACCAGAACGAACAGCACCACTTTACTGTTGGACTTCCAGAAATATAAGCTAAATAAAGCTTTCTCTGGGCTACAGCTAGAGCTCAGTGAAAACATTTGCACAGCATCCCAAGTACCATTAAAAATAAAACAATGACAGAAAAGAAAACACAACAGACTTCCCTTTATAAATCCACCAGCCTCAAGTATTTTGTTATAGCAACATGAAGCAGACTGAAACAGACTCAAAATTAATCTGTTCCCTTTGCTTTCCCACCAGCTATTTGGAACAGTTATCCATCAGGTGAAAACTCATTATTATCTTCATGGTGAACATATATATATATATATATATATATATATATATATATATATGCATATGACACAGGCTTCTTAAAAGGAAGATGCCTCAGGACTCTTTAAAATACTTGCTTGCAAGTCTTGAAGTATGTCAGAAATCAAATCTGTATACAAAGGGAACAAAAAGAACCACAGGAGAATATGCAAGGAAATGAGTCACGACTGTTCAAGTTTATTTATACAGGCCCTGGAACAGGGCTTTGGGAGGGCAACTGTCATCCAGCACAGAGACAGATAGGCAGGGGGGCACGGGAGCAGCAAGAGAGAAGACGGGAAAAGAAAGTAAGAGGAAAGAGGGAACCCACAGTCCAACCTAGCTGGCTCACCCTCTCTCCCGTCCAGCCTCAAAACAACCCAGTAGTATTTTTCTGTTCCAAAGCAAACATTACAGAGCTTGATGGGCACACATTGCCTGTCTACATCTAGACCTGTCCAAGAATCTGTACCCGATCTGAAATACGACTGCAGAAAGACTTCGTTTCCTAGGCAAAAACAAGATTAGAAGCATCGAGACAGGGACCAAAATAACATAATGCATCTTGTAATTCACTGGAAGTCCACCTTCCATGATATTCACATTCTCTTTCTGACTATATGTGTGTGAAGAAATCTCCATAGCAACTAAACGAGACTACCTTAGTATTCAACCCAAGCTCACTCATCTACTAAGTTTGGTGGAAAATATGTTTTTCTCCTCCAAAGGCCATGGTTGGAGGAGCCTGAAGCTAGGAAGGGTCTGTACCTTCTGCCTGGAACTGAGGAAGAGAGGAAGAAGAGGCACCCACTTGCCCATCATCTAAGGCAGAAGCACCACCTTGCCTCACCGTTGGCTTCATTAGCAGATCAGCTGGTCGTTCACATTGTTTGCATGTTTGTTCTTGTGTGTTAGTGTCTTCCACATCCTCATGTGCAATTATAGTACAATATTTTAACACTAAAGGACTTCGTATTTGGAATCTTGCATCAATACTTCTTCCTGGTTGTTTATCTTCTCTAAATCAATTCCTGTATCACAAATAAAGAACTAAAGAGCAAAATCAGATCCTCAACTTTATTGAGTTGATTCTCTGAAACCCAAAAATAACCAATCTAGCTGGACTTGGTGGTGCACGCCTATAATCCCAGCACTTGGGTGGCTGAGACAGGAGGATAGGTGCAAGTTTGAGACCAGCCTGCACTACAAAAGTGAGCTCAAGGCCAGCCTGAACTGCATAGCGAGATCCTGTCTCAGAAAGACCAAAACAAACAAACAAAAAAGAGTCTATAAATTTTTACAGGAGGCTTGTCAGCACCATGGAAAACTTCACAAAGGTTCCTATTTCTACAATTAATTTTGAAACACCTTCTCTAGAAGAATGCAAGCCTAGTTATTCACAGTATGTGAAAAGGAGTGTGGCCGAACTCAAAGACAACGGCAGAAGCTCATCAATTATTGTTACTTCAAGAGAGGTTTTAAGGGAAAATATTTAAGTCATATTAATAATTTATTGTTTGGAGTTTTGGCCCCTATTTTCAAAAGGGCTTTAATATTTCAACGTAATTAATTCTGAGCTTTCCAAATAACCTTGTCCAAAAATCCAGGTGACTCATTTTTGCGATTTGCTCCTGTTTGTAGCTCAACAAATTATTCATTGGAGCTGGCAGAGTCACACACATAACATTTTTAATTAGAGAACTACACTATGCCTTGATTTCCAACCCAAAGGCTTCGTACTTGCTGCCAGCAGTCTGAAAAGCTAAAAATAGCCAGCAAAATTTTGTGTCATAAGGCAGAGAAAGCTCCAAGAAAGCTGAGCTTCCAGCAGACTCATGAACACATCCCAAAAGCCAGGAAGAAGCTGACATGATCTGAGACTGATCGCTCACAGGAGGCTTTCACTTGAAGAGGAAAAAGGATATTAATGTCATTTTACCAGGAAGGCAAAAAAAAAAAAAACCTGTAAGATACAGACTCATGGTGACACACTACACAGAGTGGTAGTGGGGAGAAAGTAAGCAAAATTTGTAAAATACAAGTGTTGAGATTCTCCCATGCTAGGACACTGAGGATATTATATAATCATGCACATTGGCAGCGCATGGGGAACAATAATCAATCAAATCAGGAATGACAGTAACTTATAGAGCAATAGATATGAACTGTTTAACAGAAGTGCAAAGAAAAATGAACAAAGAGAAAGGATCATGAATGGCTTGCTCATTTCTATGTCACTGTTTCAGAATAATACCACAGACTGGGTCACTTAGAAAGAAAACAAATTTATTTCTTATAGTTTGCAGGCGGGGCAGCCCAATGGCAGGGCCTGCACCTGGTGAGGGCCTCACTGCTGCACATCCCAGGGAAGGGGTAGGAGGATGAGGGCTGGGTGGAGTACCCAACTCCTTTTATCAACGGCTCACCCCCAAGGAAGCGGCAGTATTCCACTCATGGCCATAGCCCTCAAACTGTAATCACTTGTTGTAATGGCTGGCATCTAGATGGCCCCTCATTCAGTCACAGGTGGGTCTTTCTTAGAGGTGGCTGGATCTAGAGTGTGTGATGCTGGGATTAATTCATGGTATAATACTAAGCTCAAGGGCCTAGGGTAAAGGGTGTGAATACTACCTAACCTAAGTAGTGTGGAGAGGATATAAAGATAGAAATATTACAGACAGCTACAATAGGTAAAAATATTTCAGGCAGTCAGATAGCAGTAGGCCCTCGATGAAGTCAGACAGGGTTAGGCCCTTGACAAAGTCGGTGCAGAAGGTGAGAACATACCAAACTGGCTGGAGATGCATGTGGAGATTTGGAAGTTACAAGGCCAGACTTACATAATTCCCTAAAAGCTAACCAGAAACCTGAGATTTTTGGGTACCATCCTTTTGAAATTTCCCATATCAATGAACTATTACCTCACAGAGGATGGGCCATCCTTACCCACCCACTAAGATCAAGACTAAAGACTAAATTAAAGACTATAGGTTGTCAGTCAAGGTTAATGATGGCATCTGTATACATGACTGCTTCCCCACTGGCTCAATATTACCTAAACAGGGGCCAGAGAGATACCTCAGCTGTCTAAGCACCTGCCTGGCAAGGGTAAGGACCTGGGTTCAATCCCCAGTACTACATGCTGTGCTTCTATGCGAGCCACTCAACTGGGCATGGTAGTGCCCTCCTGCAATCCCAGTACTGGGGAGGCTGACACAGGAGGAAAACTACAAGACCAAGTGAGACTAAATAAAATATCACCTATATGGCTATACTTGTAATCTTATTGGTTGATCACAGTTTTGACCCACGTTGCACTTACCTCGTGATTTTGCTCCATAAAAGTTCCTTTGAGACTTAGGCTCACTGGCAACCCATCTGAGATCCTCCTGTCTCTCGGGAGCTATTCCCTATTCTATTCCTCTTTCCTTTTCCACAATAAATTTTCCTACTTTTAACCTCTGGTGTTGCTCATTCATCCTTCAACTTCAGGAGCCACAATCTCACCACATCGGATGGATGTCTAGCAGACTGGGCATGACACTTATTTCCCCTATTTCACTGGGAAAGAGCAGTAGTCTTCCTCTGCTGCTTTGCCCCCTTCTGCCCACCATGAAGTGTCTCTCCTCTTCCACGACACCCTGCCTTGGAGCCAGCCCATTATGGACTAAAGCCTCTATAAACTGTGAGCTGACTAAGCCTTTCCCTGTTTAACTTGGCAGAAATTTTGTCAGGTATTTTGTCCCAGCAGTGAGAAAGTAACTGAGATAGCTACTAAAGCTCCCATCTTTCAACACTGCTACACTGCGGGGAATAATTTTTTTTTTTTTTCCAACAGGTGGACTTTGGGGAAACACATTCAAAGCATAGCAGCAGGAAATGTGATGTGAGGTGGAAGCCATCTCTGCAATGCGCTGTGTTCTGAGATCATCCTCCACAGCCCTATGGTCACAGGTTGAAGTCCCAGCCCTGGGCAATAGTATTAGGAAATAGAGCCTTGAGAAGGTGATTAGTGGGCCAGAGAGATAGCTCAGCAGTATAAGCTCCTGCCTGGCAAGCACAAGGACCTGGGTGAGATCCCCAGGACTGCATGCCTTTCCAGGCCATGCCTTCTGGCCACTAAAACCAGATGTGGTGACGCACACCTGTAATCCCAGCACTGGGGAGGAGGCTGAAACAGGATGATCACCAGGAGTCTGAGCTGCACAGCAAGACCTTGTACCAAATAAATAAATAAATATATATATATATATATATATATATATATATATATGTTAAGATATATAGAGAGAGATATTTGTATCTCTCTATATATATAGACTCATTTGATAAATATCATTTGGGACTCACTTGAAAGGACACTAATCACCTTCCTTGTTTTTTTTTTATATATATAGATTCATTTGATAAATAAATTTAATAAATTTAAATAAATATGTAAAGATATATATATAGATATATATAGATGTATATATACATCTTTTAAAAAAACAAGGAAAGTGATTAGTGTCCTTTCAAATGAGTCCCAAAGCCACAAGCTAAC
>PVKN010042548.1:0-10379 GCA_004027915.1 Capromys pilorides | reverse complement strand
AGAAACTAAATGTAATCAAGGAATCGAGCTCTATAAATAAGAGACTAGAGTGTGGCACAATGCCCATGTAAGGCAAACCTTGGAGGAGACTCTAAAGAAAATCAACAGAGCAGAAACTTGTAAAAATAGAAGCCAATATTGGGCAGTTCTTAACTGGCAAATTATGGGAAGTAGTGAGCTATAAAATCTAAGCTCATGCAGAAACCACAGGGAAAAGACCAAGAATAATGAAGATTAAGTTTAAATAAATATATACTCCCTAATAGAGCTTTTTTCCTGCTTTTACCTTGCCAATAATTTGTATCATTCTTTTCCCCAAAATCAAGCTTATCTCTGTTTCAATGAGTATAAACTCTAACCTATTAGCTCTGGGAAGCCAGTGGAATCTATGACAATGAGGACAAGATGCTGAACCACTCAATGGCAGTGCAGGTGTGCTCACTTCCATAATGCCTTAGTCATTCTGCATATTTTCTCAGGCAGCTTAACATGCACAGCCATGCTCGCAGATCAGTACTCTCAGAGTTGAATTTTGTCACCACCATGAAGTTGCCGCTTGTACTAGTGGTAGCTACTACAGCTGCCAACCCAATGGTAGTTGTGGGTGTTGGGTATTTTGTTCCAGTGATAAGAACATCTTAAAGAATAAGCTTATTTTGGTTCATGGTTTTGGGGGACTCAGCTCGTGGTTACCTGGCTCCAAGCCAGACATCAGCATATTAGAAAGCATGGGAGATAATCATTTGGTCTCCCCATGGCATAACCAAAGACCAATGACCAGAGAGAGAAAAGAAGAAGGGAGAAGTTGGGGCCAACAGGTGGCCCAAGGACCCACCTCTCAAGGGGCACCATACCTGAATGTGCAACATCCAGCTGTGAAACCATCAATGACTCAATCCCCTGGTGATTAGAGTCCCTCCTGTGATCCAATTCCCTTCTAAAGGCCCCCTACCTGGACACACTAGCCTGTGAGGTAACCCTCTGGATACAAGTCATAACAAGACTCTAATCCAGTCAAAGGAATTAATTTAAATTCAAGCCATGTAGATCATATCCCATTACTTTTCATTTCATAATTTTCCATGCATCAGATTTCTGAATGAAAGTGCTTCATTAGTTGTATCACACTGAACAAATCAGATAAAATTTTGGAGAACCATGCACCAGATATATAAGCTTTTTATAACCAAATTAAATTATACTTGGAAATAGCACATTTTTACTGCAGTAGTGAGTTTAAATTACTTTACTCAAAAGAAAGATCTTAGTGGTATTTCATGACAACAATACACAATGAATTATTTGTCATTTTTTGATGTATTTTAGTACAAGTCTACAAGGTCTCACTGCACAGATCAGACTCATAGTGATTCTCCTATTTTCAGCCTCCCAAGCACTGGGATTATAGGTATATGCCACCACACTTAGTCTCAATCATCATCTCAGCATGCCCTAGGGGTGGAGCCAACACAGAACACTAGGGATCAAACCCCAGCAACTGTGCTCTGCCTAAGCAGATGCTTTGGTCTGCTGAGCTATGTGGTTGGCCCTGTGAATTCATTATTGTGACTTTCCCACTAACCTGTTTTGAAACTGATTTATTGTTATTCTTTTCTCTTTAGAATAAAATAAATGATCGAAAAAAATGCAAAATTTCAGAAACAAATGAGATCAGGAAATTAAGCCACATTAGCAACACTTTTATCAGGTGTCTTGAGCTTTTCTTATCTTATATTCATTTCATTATATTTGTCTTTCATTCCCGTATAGAAAAGTCTCCAGAGCTTTGATCTTTACCTTTCAACAAGAAAAAGAAAGCTGATCTACCTTTGATCAATAGTTACTTAGAACAGGGGGCCAGAGAAATGGTTCAGCAGTCTAAAGTGCTTGCTTAGGCAAGCTTAGGTAACTGCAGGGACAGAGGTTCGATTCCCAGCACCACATGCAGTGCCAGCCCCACCACCAGGGCAGGCTGAGCTGGCCATAAAAAAAAAGATAGTTACTTAGAACAGCATTAAGAAATGCCAGCGCTGCTTGAGTCAAGTGACTTTCTGAGCTCATGATGAAGCATTATGCGATTAAAAATAGTCACTTCCTTATTGAGAATCAGAGTCAGAGGTAGGCATAAGAGTAAAGTGAGACATGTAAGCCACTTCCCATAGAGCTAGTGGATGGAAATAACTATTGAACATTTACTACATAAACTATGATGTCTCAATTATTCTTCCCTCATTGCTGGGACAAATACTCAACACCCAAAATGAAGGAAGGAAAGGTTTATTGAGCTCACAGTTACTGGAGTCCATATTCAGCTGGCTCCAAGGCAGAGTGGCACAAGGTACAGAGCTTCAGTTCTTCGCAGTGGCAAAGAGAAGAGAAGTCAAGGGAGGAGCTGCAGAAATAATGATAACACAGAGAGTGTCTGTCTTTCACTTATATTACATTGAGACTATCCTCCTCAGTTTGAGGGTAGCACTCACACCCATAATTCCAGCAGTATTAAAACCTATAATCCCAGTGTATCACTCATAATCCCAGTGGATGATGAGTTAATCTCAAAGTCTAGAAGTCCCCACTTCATGACTGCATGAGGCTTTGCGGGGACAGCTAGAAACAAACCATAGATATGGTATCTGCAAATTATGATATTAAATGTTATTATTTTTATAAAGTTATTGAATTTATTTATTATTTATATAAAGTTAGTGAATTACCTGGCATCCTTTAATATTTTGTTATCTCTTGGAAAACTCTTGCAATCTCCTTTCCTGATGATTTCTTAGTGCATTTCAGTCACAAAGTAAAGTGTCTTCCCCAGAAGCCTGGTAAGTCACCTTGGCTACACAGGCAAAGGTAAGGCAGCTCTAGGCAGAATCTTGCACATTCTTTTATAATCACCTAAGAAACACTTAGGTTTCTGATGCTGGTCAGCCACCAGCCCATCACATCCTTGACTCTTCCTGAGAAGCAGTGTTATCTTACAGGCCTCAAGGTGGTGAACCTGTGGGCCAGAAGTGCCAACACAAGCTGTATCCACCTTTGGGAGGCTTATTGTTGCTGCTGTAGGGCACCAGAGCCCTCTTGGGAACCAATGTCCCAATCTCTGTAACTCTCTAACCTGTAGGAGAACCCAGGAATTTCAAACCCCTTTGCTAAAGCAAAATTTACAAAAAGTGAAATACAGGAATAGTCTTTGCAACATCTGTGTGTAAGTGAAAGTATTTCTATATTTATGATCTCAATGTAGGACCTCTAATTATACTTTTTTAGTTCACCTGGAGAATTGTCTCTTTCAGCCTAAATGTGTTGCTCTTTCAGGTGTTCTAGGCTTCCGTTCCAATTACAGAAATGTCAGTTTTTTTGCCAGCAGTGTCAGCATTTTCCCCTTGAACATAGCCACACCTTATATTATTGATCTCCACTGACTTTTTTTCTTTTTTCACTATTCATATTTTTATTACTTTTAATAAGAAATAACGAGTCAGTTTCAAAACATGTTAGTAGGACAGCCACAGTAATTAATACAATGTGTATTGGTGTCATCATAATAGCTGTTCAGATTATAAGATACAGACATAATAACTTTTCTAAACACTTGGCACAAATATTTCTTCTCATTGAACTAAGAGAAAATAGCTTCATGCAAAGTCCAATATTCCATGATAGTAGTAAGTTATTGGCAGAACTGGCAATGTTGTCAGCTATTGACTTGAGCCTTGTACAACTCAACATACTAATCTGGTTTCACTTTTTATGCCTCATTGTCAAACTTTTCTGCTGGGTTGTTAAGGCCAAGTTAAAGCAAGACCTGTATAACAAAACATGTAACTTTTGTATCTGACAAGGTCAGTCAAATCCCCACAGTATTTATCTTGAAACTATGCACAGCATTTTGCAGATCTCCATTGTTTTTGTTTTGTGTGTTTTCTGCTACAGGGCACTGTAAGGAAACATATAGGGTGATATTTATGTCTTTCCGGTTCACAATTACTCTCTCATCACCTGTAAAGATACTTGAGATATAAAAGTTGTTAAAAAATGTTGAATATAAAATTGACACATTTGAATTCTACAACATGGCAAATCTGAATTCTAAAATCAACACCTCCAGTGTTCCAGCAAACAGATGAAATGTGGGAAGAAACTTCACAAAGAAGGTTTAGGAAGCAGTTCACTATACCAGTCGACCTGACAGAGATCACTCCAAAGAGTCAGAGCCCCTCCTGGCAGGGTTTGGAGGCTTCTATCAGGCAGACAATTGGGGAGGTACAAAGACCAATTTGATGCCTTGTTATTGGAGGAGGGCTGCGCTACATGATGGGTTGTTGAGGAAGATTAAACAGCTCAAGTTACATTGCAAAGTCATCAGCTAAACAAGTATTGATTACACAAAGAAACAAGTGTCCTGTCATCAGACTTTTACAGGCATGTCCATCTGGTTACAGCAGGTGTTCTTGGCAGGCTTTATTTAAAATTTTAATTTTCCTTTCATCTGCAGTGAAATTTTTGTCTTGCAAATGAAGCACTCAAAAGGGTTTCTATAGTATACCTAACATCACAGTATTAGTTGTAGAAGCATGGAAATGGAAACGCTCATGTTCTCTCAATACATTTAAACACTGGGAACCACAGACTTTATGTTACAAATATATTACAAAATCTCTGAAAGGAAGTCAGAGAAGTTTGGAGTTGGGGAAGCTGCATTTATATGAGGCCTTTATCAGTAATAGAACGATGTATTATTCATCTAACTTTATGACCCACAATCTCCCAATACTGTGAAACAGAATTTTGAAACCCTTATAAAGCTTTAGTGAAGATTTAGAACAGTAATGGATAGTAAGTCATCATTTATAAGTGGGGACAATTACAGATATAGGGAAAGCCACTCATATCCTCCTGCACAGAGGAGGGAAACCAAGGTATCTTTTTATTTGGATTCCACTGATGCCATAGAAATCTTTGGAGAAAATTGTAGCTGAAATAGTGGGAGACGTGTCTCATTTGGTTTAAACAGAGTGACCCTAAAATACTCTGTTCTGAAGTGCAAAGGTTCAGTGCCACCTCCACCAGATCAACATGGAGCACTGGCTACAACTGTGTGACTTCCAGCCACACACAGGTCTCTGTGTGAGTTTGGAAAAGACATTACTCCTGAGATGCCTGTTGGAAAACTGTCCCCATGTGACCACAGCACACTAAGTACATGAGTGAAAGTCAAAACTGAACATCACTGCTGATACAATTTTAAAGATAAAAAAAATGAAGCTATATTTTCCTGCTTATGATTGAAGTTTTATAAGTACAGCTACTGTGAAATGTTCAACCAGGAAAATACCAAGCAAGCCTGATGCATATGAAGGAATCAACTCTCTAGGTCCATACAATAAATCGGGCATGTAATAAAATGGCAATGAACTGCCTGTACTCAATCCAAGGAGAAAACTCTGATAGGAGTCATGAGGATGGAAATGACAAACAAATATGCAGACTTAGAAGAAAATAAAAAACAAGAGACAGGGCTGTTTCCTCAGAATTATTTAACTGTCAGAAAATACAAACTAAAAGAAGAGGTTTAATTCTCTTTGAAATGTAAATAAATATTTCCATTCCATTTCATTGAGAAAGTACTTTAAAAACACTTTTTAAATCATTGAAATGTATTTCTCTAACTTTTTTCATTGCTAAAAAAGGTGTAGCTTGCTGCCAGTAGTTTTTTTCAGCCACCAGAAATTACTATATTTTGCACATCGAATAACATACCACAAACAAAATGCTACAAACAGAATGATGTCGTTTTTACAGCCAGACCCCAGTAGTGATAACTTTGAGTAAATGGAAAGTAGGTTAGAAGCTAAAGAAGCCTCTGGCCAACTTAACAACCCAAAAATGTCCTCTCAGGGAGCTGAGCATCATCTCTCTAAAGTTCAGTAGTAAGGAGGACTTTGCCTCTCTCCCCGACTTTCAACAGGACAGTAGCAGCCCACCTTCCCTAGATGCCACTCGCTAAATTACAAAACTATTTCATGTGTTAAAGGTAAGAAATGCTTGTTTTTCCTCTAGACAAATCAGTTGACAAGCACAAATGGCCACCGTGCTAACCAGAAGAATGTTAGCTTACAAATTATTCTAAAGTTCCCTTACTTGAAGATTAAGTGTCCTTTAGTTTAAGAACAAACACATACAAAATACCTTGTACTTGCTTGGCTTTATTAAAAGGTAGATTTTTATGTGTCTTTGCAATTTTAGATTTATTGTGATGCCAACTAAATTTCATTTTAATTCAGCCTCAGTAAAATTAATTTTCTTTCTCAGAAAACTTGTAGAGGTAATTGTGCTTTTACTTATAATTTGCAACACTTACAATGGTAGAACAACTAACAAAAATTTAGGAGGTGCTTAAAGATAAGAGGAAGTAAATGGAAATGAAGGGGAATAGTCCAAATCTAAAAGTCATCTATCCAACACCAAGGCAGAAGAGATAAACAAATCTGAAAAAGTAAGAAGAAAATATTTAGCACTAAAAATGGAGTTACCCCAACCCAGCCACAACTGGGCAGACAGCCCAAACTCCAGCTTAGACCACACCCACCATCCCTACCCAGCGACTCAGGGGCCTCAGCCTGCATCCATCCCCTGACTCACCAACAGTCCTAGCTCCAATTCCACCCACTTTCCTGACTGGACCTCATGACCTCCAGAACTCTCTCAGTCCAGGTTCATTCCCTGACTTGATAACTGCCCAAATTTCGATTCCACCCACCATCCACACATGGCCAACCACCAACCTGACCCACAGGGCCTCATGGCAGCCAGCAACATGAGCTCAGACTCGCACCCAGGCACATCTGGAGGAGAACAAGATTCGTGGATCCAGACCCAAATTTCCATAGGCACTAACTGCATAACTTCACTAAAGTGCGGAAATCGCTGCTATAAAAAATGATAAAGACAAAGAGTAAGATGCAATCTCAGGTCCCGAGTCCACTCAAAGCAAATATAGTAGACACTACCGTGGATGAAAATGGGGATCATACAGATGAAATCTCTGAATCTGCAGCGTCTCAGGTAGATGGACAAGTGCAGAAACATATAGAACAACTCAGATCAGAGATAACATCTGAAGTAAAAATAAATGCATGAATTAATAGACTCTGAAGTGGAAAAAGAACTGCAGAAAATTATAGAGGAAACCAGAGAAGAAATAACCTCTGAAGTTAAAAAAGACATCTCTAAATTAATAACATCTGACATAGGGGAACAACTACAGAAAGGTAAAGAGGAGAACAGAGCAGAAATAATCTCTGAACTAAAGAGAGAAAGGATAACTATAATGAGAGACTTCAGTACTACTAAAGAAGACATTGATAAAAAGAAGAGAATAGAAAAATGATGGATTTCCTGATTGAGCTATATAGGAAAGAAATAGATCACATAAAACAGTTTCAAAGAGATATACATGAAAATAAAATCTCAATCAGAGGCTGGCAAAACCATATGAATGAAAATGAAGGTAGAGTCTCAGATCTTGAAGACACAGTCACAGCCAGTGAAAAAGTAACAAAGGATCTCTTAAAAACAACTAGGATGAAGGAAAAAATAATTCAACATCTGCAGCATGATTAAAAATGAATAACATGAGATTAATAGGAATCAACAATAAAGAAGGAGTTGACACAAATGATATAAAAAGATTATGGGCAGAAGTAATAGCAGAAAAGTTCCGAAATTTGAGAAAACAATTGGACATTCAGTTAACTGAAGCATATAGAACTCCAAACAACATCAATCCAACTAAAAATCAAACCCAGACATATAATAGTCAAGATCCCAGAAATCCAGCACAAAAATAACATACTGAAAGATGCTAGAGAAAAGGATCATATTTAAAGGAAAACCCACCAGAATAATGGCAGATTTCTCTTCACAAACCATGAAATCAAGAAGAGCATGGAGTAGAGTGCTTCAAGTCCTCCATGAAAACAAATTCCATCCCAGACTGCTACATCCGGCAAAACTCTCTTTCAAGTATGAGGGAGAAGTGAAATACTTCCATGACAAGGAACAATGAAAGAATTCCATGACATCAAAGACAACACTACACAGTATACTAAAAAATATTTTAGAGAGGAAAAAACCAGAACTCAACAAATGAGAACAGAAAAAAAAACCACCAAATAGGGCAACCCATTAAACACAGAAGAAAAAGAGGTGAACATTAGTAAGTAAAACTCATGTCAATCATGAGTTAATACATTTCAATTATAGCCATCAATGTAAATAGACTCAATTCTCCAATTAAAAGAAATAGACTGGCAGAGTGGATAAGGAAGCAAAATCCAACCATATGCTCTATGCAAGAAACACAGTTAACTCATAAAGAAACTCATAGGCTAAAAGATAAAGGTTGGAAAACAATACTGCATGCTCCAGCAACTCATAAAAAAGCAGGGGTAGAAATCTTGCTTTCAGACACTCTAGACTTCAAACCTAGATTGGTTAAATGAAATAAAGAAGGCTACTACATACTGGATAAGGGAAAAATTCAAGATGAAGAGCTAACACTAATAAATATGTATGCACCAAACATGGGAGCACCAAGTTATATAAGACAAACTTTAATGGACATGAAACATCTCATATCCAATACCACAATATTAACAGGAGACCTTAGCAACCCTTTGTCCCAAAAAGATAGGTCAGGCACACAAAAAAATAGCAAAGAAGGAGCAGGGCTATAAAAGAATTTGAAATAAGTGGACTTAGTGGACATACACAGAGCGTTCCACCCACAACTTCAGAATACACACTTTTTTTTAGCTGCACATGGGACATTTTCTAAAATAGAGCACATATTAGTCCATAGGTCATGCTTAGTATATGCAAGAAAACAGAAATTATTCCAGGCATACTATATGACCACAGTGCAATGAAATTGGAAATAAATGACAAAAGAAACCACAAGAACCCCAGAAATACATGGAAATTAAACAACACCCTTCTCAGCAACCAGTGGGTCACAGATGAAATTAAACAATATCTACAATTTAATGAAAATTCAAACACAACTTACCAAAATTTATGGGATGCAATGGAAGCAGTTCTTAGAAGGAAATTTGTAGCTCTGAACTCACACATTAAGAAAACAGAACTGGAACAAATAAACAGTCTAACACAGCACCTAAACCGACTAGAAATGGAAGAGCAAACAAAATCTAAAGCCCAAAGACAGGAGGAAATTATAAGGATTAGACCAGAAATTAATCTAATTGAGACAAAGAGAAAAATACAAAAAATTGATGAATCAAAAAGCTGGTTCTTTGAAAGATTAAGTAAACTTGATAATCCCCTAGTTGACCTATCAAAAAGGAAAAAAAGGACTCAAATTCAAGCAATAAAGAATGAAAAGGGTGAAATTACTACAGATCAGGCAGAGATTCAGAGGATCATAAGTAGCTACTTTGAGAATTTTTACTCGCACAGAATTGAAGACAGAGAAGAAATTAACAGATTCCTAGAAAAGCATAAATTACTAAAACTGAATGAAGAAGATATAAGAACTCTCAGTAACCCAATAATGGCCAATGAAATACAAAATATAATTAAAAAAAAAGAAACGACCAACAAAGTAAAGTCCAGGACCTGATGAATTCAACACTGAACTCTACAAGAAATTTATAGAAGACATATCCCAATATTTCTCAAACTCTTCAGTGAAATTGAAAAGGAAGCAATCCTCCCAAAATCATTCCTAGAAGCAAGTATTACACTGATACCAAAACAAGAAAGATATGCAACTAAAAAAGAGAACTACAGGCAAAATTCTCTCATGAACATAGATGCAAACATTCTCAATAAAACTCTCTTCACTAGAATACAACAAATCATCAAGAAGATTATACACCGTGACCAGGTAGGATTCATCCCAGGGATGCAAGGATGGTTCAATATACACAAATCTATAAGTGCGATACACTATATCCATAGTGCCAAAGAGAAAAGGCACGTGATTGTCTCAATTGTTGCAGAAAAGGCTTTTGACAAAGTCCAACACTCATTCACGTTCAAAGTCCTAGAGAAACTAGGAATAAAGGGCCTCTACTTCAAACTGATAGAAGCTATCTATGAAAATCCAACAGCTAATGTAATTCTAAATGAGGAAAAACTGAAGTCTTTTACTCAAATCTGGAACAGGACAAGGATGTCCTCTATCACCACTCCCATTCAATATAGTTCTGGAATCATCAGCTGTGGCCATTAAACAAGAGGGAGAAATAAAAGGAATAAAAATAGGTAAAGAAGTTAAATTATCATTATTTGCAGATAATATGATAAGTTTTTGGAAGATCCCAAAAACTCTACCAACAAGCTATGAGAAT
>PVKN010042547.1:0-10380 GCA_004027915.1 Capromys pilorides | reverse complement strand
CAGCCCCGCTGGCCCAGAGCTCAGAGCACAGACCCCAGACCCCCACAGGACCCCGCTCCCTGGACATCTGAGCACAGGCCTGCTACCCCTGGAGCCTGGCAGTAGGCATGCCTGTCCTTACTGGAGTCCTGGCAGGGAGTCTGCCCTTCCTGGTCGGCAGCCTGGAGCCTCTCTTGCCTGCTGTCCCCGGGAGGAGCTTCGGGGTGGCCAGGGCCCTCGCAGGTGCTGGGCAGCAGTGGGCAGAGAGTGGAGCACAAACTGCAGAGTCAACACCTGTATCACACCTGACTTGGCAGAGTGGGGAAAATGCCCGCCTACCATCACCCACCGGGAAGGGCTGAGCCAGCGCACAGCGTAGGCCTCCATCCGGGGCCTGCCACACCTGCCCACCCTCCTCCTCCTCCTCCTCCTCCTCCTCTGGGAGCTTTGTGTCCAGCACCAGGTCCTGAGATCCTCTGTCTCTTTCTTCACAGGATCTGTCAAAGCACGGCTTCGGTCCCATCACCACCGAGATCCGGGAGGGCCAGACTTTCTACTATGCGGAAGACTACCACCAGCAGTACCTGAGCAAGAACCCGGATGGCTACTGCGGCCTCGGGGGCACAGGGGTTTCCTGTCCCCTGGGTATTAAGAAGTAACTTCTGCTAGTGTGGTAACCCCTGCAAGTTCCAGCAAAAATGCTCTTCTCAAATGGGCTGAAGTATCTGAGTCACATCAGTGGCTTTTTGAAGTGCATTGATAAAAATCTGGGTTTTATTGAGGTTCAATTTGATAAATGTATTTTGTTTTCTGATAAGTTAGTGTGGGAATGATACTGTGAAATGTTCTGAATCATTTGGGCTCTACACAGATCGAGGGAAATCCTGTGCCCTCCTGTGGGACTTGGCACCTGCCGTGGAGCTGCAGGCTGGGCTGAGGGCTGGGGACCTGAGGCCTCCTCTGTGTCCCGCCCCACCTCCCTGCCACCTGCCCTCCTGTGCCTTAGGGCGGGTGCACAGGGCCAGCCCGCACCAACCCGCCCTCGCCCACCGCGCTCCATGGAGTCTGGGTGTGTGGGAGGGGCTTCCTGTCTCTTCTCAGTGCTCCGTGCGGCAAGAAGTGCGTTAGCTTGAGTGATTCCATGCTTTGCTTACAGCTGCCGGAAATGCCGTCCTAATAAAAGCCTACAGTTCAGTGATGCAAAGTGGCTCCATCTCCTCTGTCTTTTCTTTATCCAGAAGCACATTTATAAGTGCAGCAAAGTAAATTAGGAGCTCAAAGGGAGGTTAGGAGGTTAAAGAAACCTCATAATCATTTCCCCCAAAATGGGAAATATGAGGATTGAAATGTATGGAAAACATGCATACCTCTATCTCCTGGCAACTGTAGCAATAATGGTGGTTTTCCAGGTACTTACCACATCCGGGACATTGAGAAACAGCAAACACCTCATTCTATGACTCCCAGACAAATCCCTGTTCAAGACAGGGACTTGGACCATGAACCATAAACATGGAAACAAATGAAGAAGAGGGCAGCTGATTTCCGGTCCTGGTGAGTGATTTGAAGATGAGTAGAGCAGGGTCAGGAGCTGGGGCTGGAGGCCGTGCCGTTGTGTTGAAGGCCCTCGCAGCTAGTGGCAGGGAGGCCCTGCCCGCTCCAGGTGGTGAGTGGGGAACAGAAGGACCTAAGCTCTCAGTGACCTCCAGGTGGCAGCATGCTGGGAACAGATGTGCCAAGGACTATCCAGTCTCTTGGTGCACTTCGGCTCCTTGAAAGAAAATCTTTGAAAATAGAAGGGTCTGGAGGTATAAGATGATCCGGATCAGGGGGAAATTGGAACACAGAAAGGCCGGTGGGGGTCCAGGAGGGTGCAGGAGGAGGGCCCTGGATGGAGGACCCTGGCTGATGGGTGGAGCCTGCACACGTGTGTAGCCTGAGCAATGGCGTGGACTGCAGGAGAGAGCAGGTCTGGGGCGGGGCTGGGTGAGCGAGCCTGCCCATGCCCACGCTGGCCTCGCAAGGCGTCCTGAGGGAGTCGAGGAGAAGGGCAGATCGCGGCGTGGGGCTGGTGCGTGGAAGCGGTCTGAGAATGAAAACTGAAAAGCGATCAGCGCAGAGATGGCGTTGGAGACCTGGGACCAATGAGACCACTTCGGAAGGGAATGGAGGCTGGGGGAGAGGCCACGGAGGCTGGCGCTTAGGAGGGGCACTCCCTCCGGGAAAGGCAAGCCCATGTGGCATCACAAGGCGTGGGGCAATGGCTTAGAGCAACAGCGGTCTGAACAGAGCCAGCTAGTGGCAAGGACAGGGACAGCTCCTCTCCACAGCCCTGAAAGCCACGGAGCCCTCGGGCCATGGGCCAACTGAAGAGGCGGAATCTCTCCTCTTTTGCATTGTTATTGTTCGGTGTTTTGTCGACAGAGAGCTAACACACTTTTCTTTGTTCCTTCTTTGCCCTTTATTGTTTTTCTCCCTTCTTTTAGAATAATGAATTTTTGAATGTTTCTAGTCAGCTTCCTTTGTTGGCTTCTTAACCACACCGCTTCGTTGTGCGATCTTAGTGGTTGCTTGGAGGCTTATGGGAAAGACCTTTCCCTTATCCTTGTCTGCTTCAATCCATACGGTCGTGCAGTACACAGCAAGCACCTTCCAATAGTGTTTCCATCCCTTCCTCATCATGGTGCCTTTATCGTACAGCCGCTCTACCCTTGCTAAAAACTCTACAAGATAGCTTTATTTTTGCTTAAAGAGCTAATTATTTTATATAGATAGTTAAATAACAGGAAGAGCTACTTTTTGTTGATTCCTGCAGTTAACATTTCTAGAGTTCTTTCTTTGATTCATATTTCCCTTAGCATCCTTTTCCTTCTGTTTTGAAGATTTAATGTTTCCTGTAGTGAAGTTCTGCTGGTGATGGATACGCTTTGATTTTGTGTACTCAAGAAAGTCTTTGTTCCATGTATTTATGAGACAGAATTTGTTGGATCAAAATTTTAGATTGATGATTTTTCCTTTCAATAATTTAGAAATTTTGTTCCCTTGTTCTTTTTGCTGTCGTTGCCTTGGTTTTCATAGTTTCCGTTGAGCACTGTGCTGATCCTCGTCTTTGTGCCTCTATACACAATCTGACTGCTTTTATTTTAATCACTTGTTTTGATTACACTGGGAAAGCTCGTACATCCACATCCTTGCCTCTGGTGCCACTTGACATGGCCTTCTTTGGGAAGAAGGTTTTTGCAGATGTAGTCCCATTAAAAATGAAATTATACTAGGTTAGACTGGGTCCTAATCTGATGACTGATGATTTTATCAATGAGAGAAGTTTGTGTACATACACATGTGCATTCACACAACACACACACACACACACACACACACATACACACACACACACACACCCCTAGAGGAGGATTTCACATGAAAACATATATAGAGGGAATGCCATGTGCAGCTGGAGGTAGAACTCAGAGCCAAGGAGCACAAAGGGTTGCGGCAAACACTGAATTGGTGAAGAGGAAAGCAACAGCCTTCCCTGGAGCCCTCAGAGAGAGTGTGGCCCTGGTGGCATCCTGATCGCAGGCTTCTGGTCTTCGAATTATGGAAGGCAACTTTCTGTTATTGTAAACACCCAGCCTAGGGCAGGGCATTACAGAAGTGCTCAGAAGTGAATATAATGATATGCCTTGATGTCTTTCTTGTTCTTCATGATTTCTGGGCTTGGATTTCACTGAGCTTCTTGAATTTATACTTTTTATCAGAAACTCAGAAACTTTTGCCATTAAAGCTCAGAAACTTTTTGCCATTAAATCTCCTTTTTTTTTTTTTTTTTGAGACAGGGTCTCACTATGCAGTTCAGGCTGGCCTTGAGCTCACGACTGTAGCCCAAGCTGGTCTCAAACTTACACTGATCCTCCTGCCTCAGCCTCCCAACTGCTGGGATTACAGGGGTACACCACCACGCCTGGCATAATCTCCCTTTTTTTTTTTTTTTATAAAGCCCTTTATCTTCTTTGGAGATCCTAATTAAATGTCCAGTAGATGCTCTAATCATTTTTTAGCCTTTTAAAATAACCAAGTTTTGAACTGGAGAGATAGCTCAGCGATCTAAGTGCCTACCAGGCAAGCACAAGGACCCAGATCCGATCCCTGGTACTATATGCCGTGCTGACCCTACCATGGGCATGCTATACAGGCCACTGAAACCAGGTGTGGTGATACATGCCTGAAATCCTAGCGCTGGGGAGGCTGAAAACCGGAGGATCACTAGGAGTCTGAGCTGTGTAGCAAGACCCTGTAACAAATCAATCAATCACCAAGTTTTATTTTATATAGTTTCAAATTTCTATTTTGAGTTTGGCAGTCTTTTCCTTTGCAGCGTTTAATCTGTCATCAATATCATCCAGCTTGTTTAGCTTTGATGGTGTGATTTTTGTCTCTGGATGCATTTTCCGTCTCTTGATGCTCAGTGAGAGGCTTGACCCATCTTTGATGTTTCTACTAACATGCGCAGTCTTTCCCACAGCCTTTTGAATATATTAGCACACTTACAGCAGCTGTTCAAGTGTCCTTGTCTGTTTACTAATGCTAGTGTCATTTCTGGGTCTTTGATTGACTGGTTGTTTCCCTTAGGAGGCTTATTTTACCACTTTTTTGCATGCCCTGTAACTTTTGACTGGACATATGAAACATTGTGAATTTTATTTCTTGAGATCCAGGACATTTTTCTACTCCTGTAAGTATTTGGTATTTCAGGACATGTTCTACAACACAGAAATTCCTCAGAAGCCATTCGAGCCTCTTAGGACTTGCCTTTAAACTTTCTGAGGTAGGACTAACCCTCAGCACTCTACCCCTTGCCCTGTGAATTAAGAACATCTCGGCTGTTACCTGTCAGTGGAAAGAGAAACTGTGAGAACTGTGAGGCTTGTGCCCTCGGAGGCTTTTGGGGCAGATCCTCACACTAGGAAGAATCAGAGGTGCAGAGAGAGATGACTTCCAGGGGTCTCACAAAATGGTTTAGTTTATCACTGATAAAGGAAGGAGAATATGCTAATTGGGGCGCTCCTGCACAGGCACCTGAGCCCCCTCTGGGCCCATGGTAGAGCACCTGGCAAGAGAAAGAAGAGGAGCAGGGGACCTGTAGAGGAAGGGTAGCCAGCGAGGCCTCCGGGTGGTGGGTGGAGCAGTCTGCAGAGTCAGCACGTCTGGGGCACACTCTCTGGCCCCAGGTTTCACGATCCAGAGTAAGAGGACCTTGGGTCGCCTCATCTAAGTTTCCACTGAAAGAAAGCAAGGCATCGAGGACATAGAGACAATACAGGGAAGGAGACTCACTAGCCAGTCACACAGTCTGGGAAATAAAGTCTCCAAGATGTTACCTACTGTGCTCCTAGGAGAGGTCGAGGGGGGCAGATGGTGCTGTGCCAGTGTCTGCCCTGTGAGACAAAGCGTGGGTCGTGGTCACACCAGTACTTCCCCATCCGGTAGAAGTGAGGCTCCACCTGAGGGCTAAGATGTGATGTGCCACAGGCTATTAGCCCTCCAATTGACAGAGCAATTTGCACAAGTTATTTGACCTACTCTGCAATGTCATTTGTTTCCTTACTTAGGGAACGGACTGATTTGATTGACCTGCTTGGGCCTTGACCCGAATACTCGCCCTCGTGACCTGCATTCAGGATCATCCATCTCCTTCCACCCAGCTCCGAAGGTGAATGGAGATTCAGAATTCCATAAGCATCCTCACTGAAGCCCAGAGCAAACAACAAACAACTGAATTATGGGACTAAGTTTGATGTCTTGAGTGGCCTTAAAGGGCTCTGGATCTCTATCTGGGACAGAATCAGTCCCCAGCTCATCAATTACTGTTTGGAAGCACAAGCCCAGACCCTGCCCTTAGCCCTCTGTCCCAGATGGAATTAATGAAACCGTAGTTGAGTCCTTGTCATCCTGTGCTCCAATGCCCCAGCTGGCTTATAACAAGAAGGAATTAGGACACGCCTCAAATACAAAACTGGAAAAAGAAGCAGGCTAAAATCCACAGGGAGAGCTTTCTGTTTCCTTATCTGAAGCCTGACCCAAATAGCCCTGCTATCCTCCTCCAGTTTGTGTTTATGTGTTGTGTTCCTCTCTCTGTAGCAGATGCCACTACAGTGACAGTCTTAAACTAGGTCAGGGAGAGTGGGCGAGCTGCCACAGCCCCTCTGGCTATGCTGCTATGTCCTCATCCCTGTCAGTTCTACAGCTCACCTTCCATGACATCTTCGGGTTGTCACTGTGCCCAGAAACTCAGGGGCCAGGGTGTTTCTTGTTTGGCCCCAGGAGACAGGCAGGTAAGCCCTGGTCTGTCCTTGGACCTTTTCCTGAGTCTTCTCGTCTTCATTATGCTATAGCACTGATGAAGTAAATTCTGAGGACAATCGTTTGCTTGTCAGAGCAGCCTCAAAGCCACACTTGCTCCTAGAGCAAGATCCAGGTCACAGCTTCGAGTATCCAACTTTGGTAGCGCTGCTGCCCCTGATAGTAGGGCTTGGGGATCAGACAAAACTTATTTCACATTGCAGGGAATAGCGATCAAGAGAAATCAGTGGGCTGCCCAGGGTAACAGAGTAAGTGACATCCCGGGGTCATATGAATCTGACCGTTCCATCCCACTGTACAGGGGCCCGCCTTTCTCGGTGAAAGTCTGTCCTGCCTCGAGTCTCTATCCTTCCTCAGTGTCCTCTGGGAAGCATGTGGATCTAAGTTGTTCTTTGCCTCAGGTTTTCCTCCACAAGGATACCTATGGCTATGCAATGACCAGTGTTTGAGATGAAAGATGTTATATTATAAAGAAGATAACCATTGAGAGTATTGAAACAAAAGTCCTGGAGGGTACTATGAATTTGGGGGTAGATCTGTCTTCCAGTTGGGGTTTAAAAAGTAATTCCTTGATTGTCACTTCTGTGTAAGCAGTTAGAAGTTTTGGTGGGACAGTGCTGCCACCACTATGTCAACTGAAAGACTAAACCAGTGTTTGAGCATGCAGTACAGGGGTGCTGGGGAGCAGCAGGGACTCGGTGCACTGGTGTCCCACAGCTTGTTGGAGAATGAGCTGGCATTGCCCACAAGTCTTCATCCCTCCTCTCCACTGGGGGCCATTTACCAGCTCTGTCTACAGGCTGAAAACCAGACATGGCTCAGGAAAAAGAGGTGCCAGGAAAGCTTTCAGCAGTTGTGTGGGTGTGGAGGAGCAACCGGAAGCTTTGACAGGCTCCAAGTGCAGTGTCGAGCTGCGTGGGCATCTGGAAAGCTACGGAGGCTGACAGTTTCTATAGTCAGAGGCCCATGTCTGGCAGCCTCTGATGGCCATCTGAAGATCCACCCATGGACAGAACCCACCTCAGGATCGCCAGACTCCTCCACATCCTCCAGACAGATGCCAGGCAGAGGCTGCCTGCATGGCAAGCAAGAGGCCTAGGCAGGATCCTTGGTCTCCTTCAGGCATACGAGGTAGTGTGTGTGAGCCCAGCCAGAACTCCAATCAAGAGCTGGCAAGAACTGTGCTCTGAAAGTAAGGGTCAAAAAGAGCCTGAAAACACAGCCATCACCTAGTTAAATAGCTAATTGTCACAAAGTGATCAGCCCTTTAATCTATCTTCCCAAAAGGAATCCTGCAAGACTATAAGATGTAGAACCTCTATTTTTCTCTTTATAAATATGGAATGCTGAATTCTCAATTAAATTTAATTGGAATTAAAATTACTAACCTTGTTAAGAAGCAGCAATACCACCCTACAATCTAGACATTAGCATACAGAGATTTACAAAGGAAGTCAACTGTATCTTAGGTATTTTTAAAATGAGACCACAGAACGGTTAAAGTAACAGAAAATAAATGATAGGATACATTAACCACAAGAAGCAGAGCAGGGGCCGGCGAGATGGTTCAGTAGGCTAAAGCGCCTGCTTAGGAAAGCTCAGGCAACTGCAGGGACTGCGGTTCGATCCCCGGCACCACATGCTGTGCCAGCCCCACCACCAGGGCAGGCTGAGCCAGCCATAAAATAGATAAAAAACATGAGCAGAGCAAAGCTACATGAAATTCAAGGTAGAATTGAATTTGGTGATAAACAGAGACAGCATCATTTCGGATTCAGATCTGGAGCAAGGCACACGAGAATGAGTAATCACACCGTGTTCGTTCCATAATATGGTAGATAGAATGAATGAAAAGGTGCACAACTCCAAAACAGAATTACAAATTACGAAAGTCCATGGATTTTGTAGAACTTGAAAAATACGATGTCTGGAATTACCCCAATGAGTGATCCTGGTGCAGATTAGACAAGGTGAAGCCTCAGAGCTTATTGCTAGAAGACAGGGCCACTTTCAAGACACACTGTGAGGAGCGTGTGCATCATCTGAGATATGGGAGCCACATTCCAGAAGTTTGTCACATACATAAGTGTAGCTTGAGACAGAGAATGGTATAAAAATCCACATTTGGAAAACATTGAATGAACATTTTTAAAAACTTATGAAGATCAATTCCAATATTCCCAAAGCTCAAAGAACCTCAACAGTAGAGACACAAAGCAAACTATGACCAGGTTCATCAGGGTAACACTGCAGAAAGCCTAAGGCATAAAAACCCTTAACAGCAGCTGGCAGGGAAAAAAAGACACATTACCTTAAAGGCAACAACAATAAATACGACAGCCAACTTCCTTATAGAAATAATGAGGGCTAGAGGATAATGTAATGGCATCTTTAAAGCAATAAGAGAAAAGAAGACACAATCTAGAATCATAGCTCAGGAAAACATCCTCCAAAAATGATGGTGAAATTAAAATGTTTGGAAGTAAATGAAAGCTGAGGTGATGTGCTGCCACCAGGCCCACATGAAGAGAACAACGAAGCAGCGCTCTGGCAGAAGACAAATGAGCATGGATGGGATTATAAGCTGCAGAATGGAAAGAAAAATAGCCAGACATGAGGGCAAATTTCAATAAATACTTACTGTGCAAAACAATACGTATAATGTCTTGAAGAATTTAAAGTATATACAGAACTAAAACGCGTATCAACAGTAGCACACATGGCGGAGGTAGAGGAAGGTAGGATTCAAAGAATCTAAAGTTCTGCCAGCAGCCAGGACATGGTAAGGTATATTTTATTAGACTAAAATAAGTCAATGATGTGGGTCAATAAAAATCATAAAATATAGATAATAGATAGGAAGCATGAGTTCATAAAAATTGTTTACTCAAGAAAAAGCAATAAGGAAAGGGTTAGACATGCATGGGTGAAATGGAAAATCAATGGCTGAGGCTGGGTGTGTGTATCTTGATGGTAAAGCACCTGTCTAGCATATATATGCATATATATCTATATCTATATCTATCTATCTATCTATCTATCTATCTATCTATCTATCTATCTATATCCCTGGGTTGGATCTCTGGCATAGCAAATAACTAACTAAATAAATAAGACATTATACCCATAACCACTGATGGAGTTAGTACAGGTGTTTCAGGAACCCAAATGTATCTTTCTCATGCGTCACAAAGCACAGGTACGTATCATTTCATAGTGAGGATAGATCTGTTCTGAGAAATGTGTATGTGTCATCATTCTTTAGGCCATGTTTAGCAAAACAAGATGAAACCCAGCAGAAGAATGAGGTGATGGCCAGCAGCCACGAGCTGCACGGTGCTGCTGCCTGCGTGACACTGCTTCACAGTCAGGAGTACACTTCAGTGTAGCAGCAGAACACAGTATCATCAATACATGAACCAATATATTGTCATTATCATCCTTATTAAGTACAAGACGCTGTACTTAACTGCTTGTGCTATGCTTTTTATATGGTTGACAGTGCGATCGGTTTGTTTACACCAGCATCTTCAAGCACTTGGTAATATTTCAAGATGATGTTAGGATGACAGTAAGCAACAGGAATTTTTCGTCTCTCTTCTGAGCTTATGGGACCACTACTTCACATGAGATCTGTCATTGACTAAGATGTTGTTATGCAGTGCATGGCTGTATAGGATCACATGGTGTAAAGGATTAACACATGTGTACATTACATGAATACTGACTGGAAAACACAGTGATACTGTCTATGCTAATATTAGACAAAGAATACTTTAAGTCCAGAAGCATTAATAAAATTAAAGAGGTTCATTTCATGATCATAATAAAGGGACTATGTGATAAGAAAATATTATACAACTAAATCTGCATGCTCTAAATGATATAGTTTCCAAATATGTGAAACAATTAGTTTTTATTTTATAAAGAAAAGACAAAATTTCCTAACAAGATGGTAGGAAAGTAACAATAGTTTATAAATTGCATATTATTATCCTTGAAGTAGTTTCTCAGAGTACACGATATGAACATAAAAGT
>PVKN010042546.1:0-10381 GCA_004027915.1 Capromys pilorides | reverse complement strand
AAAGCTTACGATTTAAGTGTACCAAATAAATAAAACTTCAAAATTGAAAAAAAAAAAAAGAGGCCCTGCCCCATATTCATGCCCACTTGCTACATGACTCCTTCCTCATTTGATGCTGGATTTAATCAATTTTACGTGGGTAATGGTGCTTGTAATCTCATTGGATGATCAGTTTTGTCCCACCTCATGGCCACTTAAGTGAGTTCCCATGCTCTCCACCACCTTAGAACCACCTCACCACATGGTTTAGTCTATAAAAGTCTCTAGAGTAGATAGCTTACTGGGAACAACCAGTTTGGGTTCCTCTTCTATCTCTCTCAGACAGCTTTCTTTCTCTCAATAAATATATTCTGCTCTTAACTTCCCTTTGTTCCTAAAATTCATTCTTCAGTTTTAGAAAATACGAACTCATCCCAAATACCTTTCAGGTCCGGAGTTTCATTTTCCCCTATTTCAGTGGGACTATCATTTGTCTGGCTTCAACTGGTACAACTGGTTTAGCTGGGTCTAAATCACTGGAGTACTGATTGACTCTCCTTTTGTTATTGCTATTTGGGGTCCTCAGTTTGGGTACATGGTTTGTTTCTCTGCAAGAGTGTGTCATATTTATGAAAGCTAGATTTATTATCTTTTGCCCAGTGAAACTCTTTCATGCAACATGGACACTGAGCACCTGGTAAATCTGTTGAGGGGGGCTTGTGCCTTTACAGGCCATGGGAAATGCCAGTGACTGTGTCATTGCTTGCCACAATTAAAACATTTACCATTTCAAATTTATTAGCATGGTGTTGGGATATAATCTGTACCATGAGAGCAGAAGCATAGGTGGTAGAATATTTTGGCATGCATGAATGTAAGCAGATAAATTTTTTGTATGAAGTACTGAGGCCAAGAGTCTTGTACCTTCTTTATTGGCATTCTCATATGGTAACTGATGAATGAGCATTTTAGCTGCAATACTGTGAGAAATCCGCTTATTTATGGCCTCTAGGACCCTGGAGTATCTGGGTAAAATATTTAAGTGTATCTTCCTCTGGGACAGAAATCCGCACACCATGTAGCAGCTCTTTACACTTCATGAAAAGAAGGGATGGAGGCTGGACCTGAGCTTTTAAGTCAGCATATGGGCCTAAGCCAGATAACATTTAATGTGCAGTAGCTTTAAGATTTTCATCTTCGCTATCTTGATTACTCTCTGTTTGTTCTGATATGAGTAACCTTAATTCTGATTCAAAATGTAGGAATTGGGGATGGGACAGATACAAGCAAGATGTGTTACATCACTTGGTGCCATATGGAAGCTTTGAGTTATTATCTAACTAACCAAATGTGTAAGGGCTTTGGACACCATTGTCTAACACACTCTGCCTCAAGTCTTTCAAGAGCAAAATATTAAAAGCTGTGTGACTGCCTTTATAGGTATGGTGTTCTGAATGTCTCAATGACAGGAAGGCACACTGTCTATAGATATAACCTCTTTTCACTATACTTTGGCCTCCTTAAGGGTGGTGAAGGAGGAGGTTTGCTCCTACCCTGATTGTTTTATATAGGGGAGGAGGGATCATAAGAGTGGCAGTGGGGACAACAGTTACATGATTATCTACACTAGCCAGTTGTCCTTCAAACAAAGGATTTATATCTAATACATATAAAAGATTGAAAAAAATCACCCCAAAATGCATTGACTAAATCCAAAAATTGGCATCTGTGATGAATATGCACTTCTCAAACGAAATACAAAAGGCAAATATTCATAATTAGTCACTTAAGAGGTGCAAGTGAAAACAACACAGATTTCATCTCCAGAAAGAATGGCTATCAAGAAATCAATAGTAGATTCTGGAGGGACTGTGGGGAAAAAAGAACTCATCCACTGTTGGTGGGAATGCAGAATGGTACATTTATCTTAACTATCCTAGGGGATTACTATCCCCACATCACTCATTTCACCTGCACTGCCATCTCTCTTGCAAAACAAACCATACTTACAAGAGCATTTTGACATACAGCATATTCTGACACATGTACAGGTGAGACACTTTCTTCACACATCTTCTCACATGACCCCCACAGGCATAGTCTTCCTCTATTCCTGGATTTGGCTGGTGCTGAGGGGACTGGACCCTTGCCCAAGGGTCCAGAGCTCCAAGGATCAAGAGTCAGAAAGAAGTCAGTAAGTCAGGTTTATTGGATTTCAGGCCAATGTTCTATTAACACAATTAGGAACATATATTTATAAAACCGGTCCTTAAAATTAAATCTAGTAACTATAAACTTTATTGTTAAGAACCTAAAAATTTCATGGCAAACTTATTCCTGCTTCTCAGAGATAAAACTTAATTTTCTACGGTGGTCCTCTGAGATTCAAGGCAAAGCAAGCATGCAAAAGTAAATGTATAAAGATAACTGTTTCTTTAGCAAGCCTTTTAAAGTTAGCTCCAAATTCATGTGTATAGCATTCACCTTGGTCTTACCCAATGGCACTTCTAACCTCGAGATGCACAGAAGATGGTCATTATAGTCCATAAAGTTTTTACTTGTTTGACAAAATGTGTATTTGGCTATGTTCACTTTTTTAACAAGGTGAAATCAGTAAGCGTGTTTTATGTTACTCTTCTTTCATAAAGTCTAACAAATGTGTAGTTCCCATATTCAACATTTCATAAGTAGCCAGTAAATTAAAATGCTCACTTGTACAGTACAAGTCTAAAATGTGTAAGATAGTTTTAAGTCTCTAATAATAGCAATTACCTGAAACACCTAGCTCCAAAGTGAACACAGATACACTTCAAACCTGAATCTAGGCACATTCTCTACATACTTTCCATGTACTTCTGTCACTCCTAAAAGATGCAATGACATTTTTAAGTATCTGTACTTTTGCAAAATATTCCAACTTTCATATGTCATAATCAGAAAAGTCAACCCTAAAGACAGCATATTTTAAGACATATCTTCAAAAGTTATGAAAAACTGATACAGAAAAATATAAAAATATTCTGACAAAACTATAATTCTTAAGTAAGTTCCAATACTTCTAGTCACTGCAACAAACTCATACAGACTCAAAGTGAACTACTAGCTGTGGTAGAACTGTTTCAACAGATGGTATTCCACTCAACTCTACAATGATCCACCTTTGCAAAGCTAGCTGTTCAGTGATTATTATAAGAGTATTGTGCAAAACTTAGTATGGACTTGGTAATTAGACTGGCAGTGATTTGACAAGCTATTGCAGTGCTTAACAGATGCACACATTCCATTAGTAACCAATGGTAGTTTTAAGAATGAAGACTCCTTATTTTTGAGACAGGTTCTCCCTATAGAGCCCAGGCTTGCCCCAAACTCCCAGCACTGTGCTGATGGTACAGCATGAGCCTCAACACCTAGATTTGCTTTTCTTTCAACGAATGTGCTGTAATCATTTTTTCCTAATAGCTACAATGTTAGGTCACACACTGTCAGTTATTTGAACATAAATATTATGTAAATAGAAATGTTACTTATTTTGCCTATGGGCCTATTAAAAAATATTAAGTATACTATGAAGAGAAAATTTGGAAACCTCTATACTAAACTGACATCAAATATTTTCAAAATATGACTTTAAAAAAAGTGAATGCCTTCAAAATCCAGTGAAACCTCAAAAGTTCCTCTTTAGGCAAAAAAAAATTTGATAGGTTAGGAAGATAAGCGTGGTGGTGCACACCTGCAATCACAGCAGTTGGGAAGCTGAAGCAGGACACTCACTGTTAGTTTGAGGCACAACTAGGCTACATACTAGGTTCATGGTCAGCCTGGACTACACAAGTCCCAATCTAAAAAAAAAAAAAAAAAAGAACAGCAGTATGACAATGCGTAACAAAAATTCTAAGCCATCTCATTTGTTTAAAAACGTGAGTTCTTATCAACATTTGGGAAATCTTAATTATATTACACAATTAATGCAGTCATTAAGAGCCTAACTCACGAATCAGAAATCCTGGATGTTTACTGTAACATTCTATTTATGTGTATGTTTGAAACTTTTCAAATATTTAAAAAAGCTCATTCAGCAAAGTCATGATGTTGATCTATTTTTCTTCATACTTTCCCCCAATAACAAAGAGTTCAGGGCTGGGGAGATAGCTCTGTGGCACAGTTGCCTGCCCGGCAAGTGCAAGGTTGTGAGTTCGAACTCCAGTCCCAAAAAAAAAGCAAACTCAACTGATTATGTCCTCACCATCCACAATAAAACAGAAACTTCTTTCTGGGACAGTGAAAGACAGAGGGAGGCAGACAGAAACTTTCTTAGCTATTTTGTTTTTTTAATCCACAAACTGTTTTCTTATAGTAAATCTGATAGTGCCCTACCATGCTTACTCAGGAGATTTAGGTACAATGCAGGAAACTTTAATATCTAGTTTCTTTAAAGATTGGTGGTCAATGACAGAGGTCCAGGGTCTCTCAGTTGTGCACTAATTAATAGCTTCAGGGGCCAGCCAAACAGCTCAGCCAATTAAAGTGCTTGCAAGCAGGCGCAGGGGCCAGGGGTTCAATCCCCCGGCTTGCTGTGCTGGCCCCATTCCTGGGGCACGCTGAGACAGCAATTGAGACTGGAAGTGGTGGCATGTGTCTTTAATTCCAGCTCTTGGCAGGCTGTAAACAGGTGGATCACTACAAGTCCAACCCAGTAGTGACACCCTGAATACCCTGTAGACCCTTTCCTAAAATACAAAAAAGCAAAACCAAGAATCATCTCATTATAGAAGATTCTCAAGTGGCCAAATCTTGCTAATCAATACCAGTTTTAGGGGTGGAGAAAACATCTAATTTTTTACTTGATTGTATCTGTTTTTAAAAAAAAAACCCTGGGGCCTGGGAGATAGCTCAGTACAATAAGCACTTGCCTGGCAAGTGCAAGGTCCTGAGTTCAATCCCCAGTACCACAAAAAACAAAAACAAACAAAAAACCGTAACTATCAACTTTCACTGTTCTGTAACTTATTTATAAAATAAGAATTTAAGGCCAGATTTGTTAGGAATTTAATCCAGTTGTCTCATCTTACAGAAAAAGAACAGAAATGAATGACTTGTCCACATTCACACAGGTAATGGTGCCATCAAACACTAAAAATATATAGTCCTGCCTACTTCAACTGAATGTTCTGATTCTCTAGCCATTACTCAATAAAACATGATAGTAGGATGAAGGCCAAACACAGAAAGGAAACAAACTTTCATGCTGCGTATTTGGCTTCGTGCATTCAACTAAGGGAGCCAGAAAACAGTATAATACTATCTCGTGGGTAGATACCGTCAGAAATTATGCTAACTAATCATGCTCTGTTTAACAGAGCTGATGACTACAGATGGGGTTGATGATTATAGATGGGGTTCTTACGCAGTTTAGGGCATCTTAGCCTTGAAAATTCTTGTCTACCTATTTTAGGAATAAATTATATTTTCACTAATGTGATTTCTTCCATTCCATAGGTACAAACAAAATATACTTAATGAGACTGTCAGTATCCCAGGTACATGGTAAGCAATGAAAGTTAGGCAGGTATCACTGCAGTCTTGGTCAAAACTAACATCCCAAAGGATAAAAACCAACATTAAAGATTCCACAGCTTTTCACAGGGCATGGTGGTGCATACCTGTAGTTTACCCACTCTGGGAAGCTGTAGCATGAGGATTTTAAAAAGTTCGAGCTCAACCTAGGAAATTTACTGACCTAGTGAGACCTGGTCTCAAAGTTAAAACAGGACTGGGAATGCAGCTCACTGGGAAGGCAATACCCAGTGTGTGTGTTGGTGGGTGGTCTATACCCCAATAATGAACTAGCTTAGAAAAAAAAAATCCATTCAAAAAATACAAATATCTAGGAACCTACCTAACCAAAGAAGTGAAAACGTTCTATAGTGAAAATTACAAAATGATGAATAAATTAAAAACACCAGAAGAAACACTCACCACCACTACCTCATGTTCATGGGTTGGCAGGATTAATATTATTACAGTGGCTGGCTATATTACTAAAGTAACCTACAAATTCAATGCAATCCCCGTGAAAATTCCACTGCCATTCTTCATAGAACTGGAACACAAAACCCTAAAGTTTATATGGAAACACAAAAGACCTACAATAGATAAAAACAACCCTAAGAAAAGAGGGCAAGACTGTAGGCAACATAATAAGGTCAAATTATACTACGAAGACATAACAGAAACAGCTCAGTAATGGTATAAAAAGACACAGATCAAAGGAATTGAAGTCAAATCCATGAAACTGCAGCCATCTGGTTATTGACAAAGGAGCCAAAAACATACACTGAGGAAGACAGTCCTTTTAATCTACAGATGTCTAACTCGTAGAAGACTGAAACCAAATCCCTCTTATCCTTACAAAAATCAATTCCAAATGGATCAGTGACATAGACAAGAACTTGAAATTTAAACCACTACAAAACACATGAAAAATACTTGAAACCATAAATGCAAGTAATGGCTTCCTGAATAGAACTCCAACGGAGGATACAATATAACAAGAATCAAAGAGAACAGTTTCACACAGCAAGAGAAATAACAGAGTGGAAATAGCCTATAGAATGAGAGAGAATAATGCCAGCTAGCTACTCTTCCAACAGAGATTAATATCTAGAACATATATAGAACTCAAAAATCTTAACACTGATAACATAAATAGCTCACTAAATGAGAAAATGAACTTAAAGCACATTTATCAAAATACACATGGCAACAAGCCTATAAATACATGAAGAAATGCTCCACATCGCTAACCATTAGTGAAATGCAAATTAAAACAACACTTAGGTACCATCTCACCCCAGAAAGAATGGCTACTAGAAAGAAATCAACCAACAACAAATGTTGGAGAGGCTGTGGGGAAAAAGGAACCCTTCTCCACTGCTGGTGGGAATACAGACTGGTGCAACCATTATGGAAAGCGGTATGGAGGTTCCTTAAAAAACTAGAACTGGAAATCCCATTCAATCCAGCTATCCCCCTACTGGGAATTTTCCCAGAAGAACTGAAAACATCGCATCATAGTGATATCTGTGCACCTATGTTCATAGCAGCACAATTCGTGATAGCCAAATCTTGGAAACAACCAAAATGCCCATCATCTGAAGAATGGTTGAAAAAGATGTGGTATTTTTATACAATGGAATGTTACTCAGCTATAAAGAATGATATACTAGAAGACTTCATATATAAGTGGATATATCTTGAACATATAAGTGAAATAAACCAGACCTACATTTATAAATATTGTATAGTATCCCTAGTGTAAGAACTCAAAAGAAAAAATAAAAATGGAAAGGCCTAACACAGCTCAATGGAAACCAAGGACTTTAGCGTTAAATAATGAAGTGACTGCAAACAGAAAAGAAATATGGCAGGAGCAAAACGATGCACTTATATACAGGATGTATTAGGCAATGATCCTAAAAACCACCATAATATTTTTCACACTGAGGATAGCAGTGGGTAACACTAAAATTATGCTTGGAATGCCTGTCATTCTTGTCTTTTAGATTTGTGCTGCTTCTAATGTAATTTCAGTTACTGCTATACTCTCAAGTAAATGATTGGGTTACAAGAAAACAAAAAAGGGTATTAAAGGAGTAAGAGACTAGGAGAAATGCTGTAGGTTCGACTGGCTACAATTTTATATATATTTAGCTTTCTAAATGTCTGTGTAAAAATGTGTAACTGCTTTTATCACACTGTATAGGGACTTACTAGAATATAAATGATTGATGGAAAATACCAATTTCAGTGATGTTAAGCTCAAGCACCTATGTTATAGAGTAATAGTATCACTAAGCTTCTCTCCTGTAGGGTTAAGAGCCTAAATTTGCAGACCAAAAATAAGGTAAAAGGAAGGGCTACAAGATTAGCCAATATTTTGGCCCTAGCCCTTCAAGGTCAGTGCGGACTCGGGACATAAGAGAACCTATGCTGTCACATCCTATAACTCAGTGGTTTCCCAAATTTTCTTTTCAAGGAGATTATGGAACCAAAGAGGAAAAGGATAGATGTATGGTGTGCCTAAGGAGAGTCACTTAGAGAGAAAACATTCTCTCAGGCTTTCACTTAGAACAAACTTGTCAAGCAATGGCTGTGACTCATCCAGACAGCTGACAATGACAACAGTTCTACAAAGCACTGTACATGGTTCGAAGGTAAATCCTGAAGGGATCTGACTGACCTTGGGAGATGCAAAAGTTACATGTTTTGTTACACAGGTCTTGCTTTAACTTGCCCTTAACCATCCAGCAGAAAATTTTAACCACAAGGCATAAAATGTAAAGCTAGATTAGTATGCTGACCTGTAAATGGCTTAAATCAACAGCTTGCAACATTGCCAGTTCTGCTACTGATACATTGCAATTATGGAATACTGGACTATGTATACAACTACTTTCTCTTAGTTCAATAAGAAATTTAAAAAAATTAATAATAATACACATGGCCAAAAACAAAAATTCACTATGTTCAGCCACTAGAGAAATGCAAATCAAAACTATACTAATATTGCATCTTACCTCAAGTCAGAATAGCTAACAAGAATACACAAGACAGGGCCTGGGGAAGATAGCTCAGCAATCTAAGCACCTGCCTCCCAAATGCAAAGAGACACAGTTTCAATTCCTGGTACAACATGACTTGCTGGCCCTGGAACCCTGGGTGGTCATGCTGGCCACTGAAACTGGGCGTGGTAGTGCATGCCTGTAATCCCAGTCCTGGGGAGGCTGAGACAGGAAGATCACTATGGGTCAGAGTTGCGTAGTGAGACCCTGTACCAAATAAATAAAAGGTTTAAAAGAAAAAGAATACACAAAACAGCAAATGTGAGGATATAGGCAGAAAGGAACCTTTCAACACTAGCTGGTGGTAGCGTAAATTAGTCTGTCATACTACAGGATAGTATTACAGAAATTAGTATAATAACAAAAGCAGCTTTCCCAAAAGTTTCCCCAAAAAAGCTAAAAATAGAATTCTATGACTCAGCTGTAATTCCTTGGTATACACTCAAGGCAATTAAACTAACACACTACAGGATATGTGCACATTCATGTTTACTGCAGCACAATTCACAACAGCAAAAACAAAACCATGGTAGGTGCTCATCAACAGATGAATGGGCAAATAAAATCCGAGTGCACAGTGAGAGTATTATTTGGCTTTAAAGAAAAGAATGACATCACTTGCATAACAAAAGGGATGAAATACATATTAAATGAAATAGGCCAAACACAGAAAGACAATTACTGCCATGTTTCTCCTAATATGAAGAATCTTAAAAATGACAAATACAGAAGACTACTATTAGACAAGAAAAAGGTAAAAAGGGGAGAGGATGAGGAGTATAAGTAAAAACAATGGAGCAATCAAAGTAATTATTTACTTACATCATTAAGAGACCGTGATAATATAAATTTATTGATAAACAGGTATCCTCTACACTCTGTCAAGTGAAACAGGTTACAAAGCAGTATATATGGCATTGCTAATTTTATTTTTTAAAAATGCATTTATATAAAGATGTCAAATAATCTAGAATGGAATTCATATTAACTGTTTTAATCTGTCCCTGACAGATGCTTAGCAATGTTTTTTGTTTAAAAGTACTGTATTTACTTGTGCTATTATAAATTGTAAGTGGAAGAAAGAACTGCTATAAGGTATATGAAGTGATGGACATGTTAAATTAGCTTGAATGTAGCATTCAAAAATGCTACATTGTATATATCAGATGTATATATCAGAACTGTCTCTAAACTATAAATATTGTCAATCATACAAAAAAATAAAAAATAAAAATAGGGGCCGGGGAGATAGCTCAGGGGCACAAATGCCTGCCTGGCAAGTGCAGGTCCTGAGTTTGACTCCCCAGTTCTGTAAAAAAAATAAATAAAATAAAATAATAAAAATAAAGATAACATATCAGAATGACAGGATGATTAAGACAGAGAGAACTTGACAATAAATTCTTAAAGAACCACTCCTAAATTGAGTTTGTATCCTTAATGGTAAATCAGATTGCAACCTTTGCTCAGCAGCTGATGAAACGGTATAAGGGCAACACTGTATGACACAATGCAAAACACTCTGCAAAGGAACACAGGCACTAAATATGAGAAAATGTGTGAATTCCAGTAATTTTAATTTTTTAAAAACTGTACTAAAGCCTTTTCCAGTATCAAGAAGGTCTTAAACAGGAGTCTAACAGAAAAGTATTAGAATAAACTTTAACTGTTTTTAACTTCAAAATCTCTGAACTTTGAATACACCATTAATGTTTTAGAATGCAACAATCAATGAGCAACACTTCCAAACTTATAATCACCGATCTATTTTTACATCAACC
>PVKN010042545.1:0-10396 GCA_004027915.1 Capromys pilorides | reverse complement strand
ATATCTTGTAGTCTGAACAACTACTTGAAGCTAATGTGCAATATATTAACCATTGTTAATTTCCCTTTATTTTGCCTTGAAATTCTCTTTTTTTTTCTCTAAAATAAATAAATGGAAATGGGGCACAAATAAGGCCACATAGGGAACAAATATACAGTGTGCATCGCCAGCATTGTCCAAGCACAAGACAGGGTGAGGAGGACCCAGGTGAGTGACTTCCCCTTCCATGCCTTCCCCACTAATGCCTCTTCTCTCTGCTGCTTTACTTCAGGGCTCTTTCCTTATACTGACTGGGAGCCCTGTGATGGGGAGAAAACCTAGCTCAGGAGACAACTTCCCCTCCATTCCATGGTTCTACAAAAGGTGATAGGATAGAGTAGAAAGAAGGTGCAAATGGGGTTCACTAGAGCCCAATTGAGTTCCCTTGCCCCAGTTCCAGCTATGTGGCCCTTCCCACCACGGGACCTCATCCCTGGAGACCTCCGTCTCCTCATCTACAAAACGGGGCAGGAAATCATTCTTTCATAAGATTCCATATGACATTATATATAGCAAAAGTTGCCACCTTTAGGCCATGCAACCCAAAGGTTATTAGGAAATGTCATATTACTAAAAGAACTCTGAAGGCTTAAGTGTATTTTCCTCTTTTCTTTTTAAAATCACATAAGTTGTGCTATTTCAAGCCTTTGGGTATAAGAATTGGGAGGTATTCCAGGATCGTGAGTCTTCCCAGTCCCTCAACTCCCATTGCCTGGCCCATCCCAACGTTCCCACCTCTATGCACAGGGCTTCTAGCACGGGCCGAGAGCTAGGAGGCCACTGTGCGAACTTTCCCTTTGAGCACAGACCGGATCATGCTTGTAAATGTACACGTGAACACAGCCACATCCATCCTCATCCATTTTTTGCTTTTATGTCTCAGCTGATAGTTTTTGGCAATGCCTTTGCAACGCCATGAACTGTAGACAGGAAATAAGACCCATCCATTTGTGCTGGTACAAGCTAAAGATTTTCTATAAAGTGCCCACATTTCTAGGCTGGGGGTATGGATTTCACTGCAGGGGAAAAATATTGTGAGGTGAGAGAAGTGCAGCAAAAGAAAATATTGGCCACTTTAATGATTTACAGAAGCATAAAAAAACCTTCCTGCCTGCTGGGATTTCATATTTCCCCTCCTGCAGGAAAGGAGGCTGGGGCAGGGGGCCTGATGGCTGCTTTGTGCGGAGGCCGAAAAAAGCCAAGGCTGGCTCTTGCTGAGGGTTCCATGAGCTCCAGTCCAGGTTGGGCAGTGTCTGCCTGAGGAGAAGGGGTTGAGAGGAAGGGAGAAAGGGAAAGACAGCAAGTGGCCACTTCCAGGATGCGCCACCTGTTGTGTGCTTGGGAACATTGGTGTTTGCTCTGGCTGCTTCCTCATTTTACAAGTGAGGAAAGTGAGAGGCCGGAGATGTGAAGTGGCTTTCCTGTAACCACCCATTCTAGCAGCAAGGGTCCAGACCTTCCAGCTGCCACCCCAAATTCCTTCAGCTGTATCCGTTGTTCATATTGTTGCTGTTACTTTAGTTATAACTACCATAATGTGAAGACCACCTAGGGATTTCTGTGTGGCAAGAACTGTCCTAAGGATGTTACAGGAGTCCTCACATTCCTCCTCGCTCCTCCCCTTCCCTTCCCCTCCCTTCCCCTCCCCACCCCTCCCTTCCCCTCTCCTCTCTTCTCCTCTTCTCTCCTATCCTCTGCCCTCCCCTCCCCTCCCCTCTTTTTCCATCCTTTCCTCTCCTCTCTCTGTCTCTCTGTCTCTCTGTCTCTCTGTCTATCTGTCTCTCTCTCTCTCTCTCTCTCTCTTTCTCTCTCTCTCTCTAACTGGGGATTAATCTCATGGCCTTCACATCGAGCTACAGGCCTAGCCCTGCTTACTTTTTAATTTATTTTGAGACAGTATCCCACTAAGTTGCTAAATTCTTCAGATTGCATTCCAACCAGCCTCTGAACTTACTGGGATTATTCATGCTACAAGGTATGCAGATTACCACTGTAGGTGAGGAAGCTGGAACTTGAAAAGATTAAAAAACTTGCTATAATAAGTAGAACTGGAACTCAAATTAGTCTGACTCCAGAATCCACACCCAACCACCTTTCATTGCATGTTTGTAAAGATTAAGAAATGACAACACAGAGAGTAAGAAATGTGACTTCTCAAGAAAGCTCACCAAGGCAGAATCTCAGTCAGAAGTGGCTGGCTTGAGCAGTTCAGACAACGCGGACTGAAGCACAGTGCCTGGGATGGTTCACTGTCCCTGAAAAACAAATGGGAAGCGGCCCTGCTCCCGCACAGGCGCAGTCATTTGCACGGCTTGCAGCCCTGAGTGGTGGGAATTGAGCTATTAATAAAGGGAGCCGGCAGGATGATTTACAATCAGACATTAATATGGAGATTTTCATAAACACAATAATTCACACCCAAGCAGAGTCATAAATGTAAAGTTGCATTAACTATTCTAGTTGGCATGGAATGTCACACACAGTGTGAAATTGAACATTCCATTGTACTGTAATAATGGACTAATGGAAAAATTTTTCTTGGGGGAAGGGAGGAAGAGAAGGGAGGAGAAGCTGGGGAACAGATACTTCATATTTCAAACTTGCTTGTTCCTCGTAGGCTCTGGCCTTGCTGTAGAGCTTTCCTAAATAAGCATTTTATGTTGGACTGATTTTAGATCTAACATCGCGAAGATAACAAGTGCAGGGAGTACATCCTTCACCCAGCTTGTCCTAATTTAGGGTTGTGTAGATCCATGGTATATTTGTCAAAACTAAAAAATTAACACTGGTACCGTACTGCTAGCTAAGCTCCAGATTTTGTTTGGATTGTGCCAGTTTTCCCATGTGTGTTCGCTTCCCCCTTTCTGTTTCAGGATTCCACCCAGAACACAGAAGGGAGCCCGCACGTCTCCTAAATCATGGGTCTGAGACTGTTTCTCTGTCTTTCCTCGTTTTTTTATGACCTTGACGGTTCTAAAGGCTACTGCTCAGGTACTTGGTAGAAGGTCCCTCAGTCTGAGATTTTCTGAGATGTTTCTCGTATTTCGCCTGGGCTGTTGGTTTGGGAAAGACCACCGCAGAGCTGGATTGGCCTCCAACTGCCTCAGATCAGGAGGTGCATTAGACCCTCGTGACCCACCCCTGGGGGTGCTGCTCTTCAGCACCTGGTGCAGGTCAGTCACTGGCCACGCTCGTCCCCTGTAAGGCCACCATTTATTTTTTCCTGTTCTCTATTCTATTCTTTGAAAGCTGAGTCCAGCCCATACAGAGGGTAGGCCTGGGGTGGGGCAGCTCTACATCCAGGAGAGAAAAGGATTTCTATGTACGTTTTGCCTTATAAGTTGTAGAACATAATTTTAGATTGAACTCTAAATTTTCTTATAAAATCCTCTGCCTCCTGAAATAGAAGACTTACAGCATAGCTTGACCTTTTTTTTTTTTTTTTTTAAAAAAAAGCTCTTTCTGTCATAAGTAAACTCTGGTACCTCAAATTTTATGATCTGTCCTTGGTTTTTACCTTTTTGATCTCTTGGGAGGACCACCTGCTCTCACCCTGAAACTACTCTTTTGTTTTGTCTTCCCTCCTACGTCATGGCCACTCCACATGTGTGCGCAGCTTCAGCTTCCGGTCCTGTTCTCCTCCTTCCTACCACATACCTTGCCAGGGTACCCGCTGGTCCTTGCTTCCTCTTTCTTGACAGTGTGTCCCACAGTGATCTGACTTAGTAGGTGACTCAGTCATTGCCCTTCTCCAGATGCCGCACCCAGGTTTTCTCACGTGGCTGCAGTGCTTCTCCCTCAGCCCTCCCGGCCACCTCTCCCTTCTGCAGTACCTCAAGATCATCAGCTTTCTATTAGTCAGGGTATTGTTTCTGCTGACTTGACAGAAGCCAAAACAACGGCGCTGTAATTCATACAGTTTGTGATTCCCTCTATTTTATTTTTCCTGGAGGTTGGAAGGACAGGGCAGTCCTGTTAGAGCTCCAGAGCATTTGGACAGACTACACATGTGGAAGAAACTGGAACTTCTGAACCACATTTCTGCAGGCCTTTGACAACTGGAAAGAAGAATAGAGAACAAGCTGCTTTTGTTAGGAGAATAACCTGGAAGCGTTGCTCATGACTTTCATCGCATACTACCGCTCAGAAATAAATCACTTGGCAACAGTCAGTTGCAAAGGAGCCTGGGAAATGAAGTCTGTAGCTGGGAAGCTCTCAGTACGACAGAAAAGAAAATATTAGTATAACTGACAATCTCAGACAGTGAACCTACCCGTTTGCACTGTTGTCTGACTCTTACAGTTCATGCCCTGCCCTGGCTCTCTTCTTTTCTCCTTTTCCTGTTAATATTTATAAAACTTCATGACATCAGCCACAAGTGGAAATTTGAATATCTTTAAACTTTCCCCTTTCTTTCACCTTAAAAACATCCCTTCTGTTTTACATGTCTTCTCCGTTCTTACTAACACTACTCAAGCTCAGCTCTTTGCAACCTCTTACCTGGAGTCTTGCAGTAAGCTCATACATGCTTCTCATGTTCTCGCTCCCTCAGTTCTGCAAACCACCTTTGGGGTGGCAGCTGACTCTCTTGGTCAACACAGCCTATCTTGCCAGCCCTGCTCATAAACCCTCAGCTGCTCACTCTCGCCAGTTCATGAACTCCACACGCTGCCTGCAGTGCTGAGGCCGCCACACCTGCCCTGTCTCTGACCCCTTCACCCTCTCCTTTCCGTTCTGTACCAATGCGTTCCTCCTTCCATGACAAATTTTGCCCTAACGCTTACTCTCTGTTACTTTATCATAGTAGTGAGAACATGTTTTGGTTGCCTGCTTTGAGCCAAACACAGTTATTTGTACTGTTGCTTTATTAAATCCTCACAAGAGGAATGACATCAGCTAGACGTCAGAATAGGAATTTCCATGGTTTTTGACCCCCTCGAAAACCACATCAAATTGAAGAATGCCATATACATGAAAATATTTTCACAAGAGCTCAGGAAAACAGATAAAATACTATAGCATTTGAGTGCACCATAAGAATAACATGCTGACATGAGGAGATAGTTCACATTATCTGCATCACCCGCCAGAATAGCAGACAGCAGATGGAGATGCCCTCTGCTTGAGAAAAAGACCAGCACGGACTGGACTTTGCCTCAGCACCAAACCCTGGGCCCACATTAACAAAACCAAGTATGAGGTGAGGCAAGTCTAGACTCCAGACTGGGCCTTCAAAACTAAGCATCCAGGCCACCTTAGTGCCAGAGCAGGCACTAAGGATTTGGACTCAGATCTACACATCACTCTGCTAGCTTCAGCCTTCCCAGGTCCAGTAGCCTAGACTCCAGGCCAAGACCCATAGACCCAGGTTCCAGGTACACCTTAGTACCAAGTCAGTGCTTAGAGGCTGACCCCAGGCTCAAGTCTAGCCTTTGCTGACTCAAAACCCATTCACCTGTAGGGCCAGGTCAGCCTTTGCAGACCCAAACTCCAGATCCGCAACCAAGTGTCTAAGCCCTCCCTGCACCTAGGCTTGATCCTGTGGCTGCAGGCTACTGGTCCACCTAGTTCCAAGCCACCTTCTATGGCCCTGGGTATCAAATTGGCTCTCAAAGGCCTGGACTTCAGATCAGCACTTAGATATCTAGCCTCCTGCCCTATTTCACTACCATATTGGTATCCCTAAGCCTCAGCTCTATCCTGGCCCCCTGAGACTCCATGTACCAGGCTAGCACCAACCTCCAGGCCAGTCCCTATGGCCCCATCATCTAGCAGGCCCAGGGTCCAGGCCTGCTATAGCAGAACCAGAGTTTAGATCTGTTTCAGTGCCCCTAGGTCTGGGCCACTCCCACCCACCTAGGCTCCAAAGCCAGCCAGGCAGATCTGGGTTCTAGGCTTGTACCTATCAACCCAAAACACATGCCTATGCTTATGGACAGAAGCTCCAGGCTGCTGCATTGCCAGGAAAGCACTCATGGATTTAGGGTTCAGACTATCTTACATGGGCCCATGCTCTAGGTCACTGTAGTACTTGACCAGCCTCAGTAGACTCAATGTCAAGGCCCACCCCAATGCTATGGACCTAAGTTCTAGGTCATTACCTAAACCAGGCTCTAGGTTCATCCTCATAGCCCAAAAGTTTCAGGCTCCTTGGAAGACCCAAGATCTGTGTCTGCCCAATGGATCCAGGCTGTAGTATTAGCAAGTTATCAGGCCTGCTTGAAAACTTACCATGCAGGTCCTCAAAGATGACAAGTAATCAGTCAGAAGAGCGAAATGAACATGCAGATCTATGAAGCCCGCAGAGAAGCATAGGAAGAAGGTTTCACTGAGCCATGAGGGTCACACTCTCAAAGTCCAAAGATAAGCTGAGTAAGGTGGTACATGTCCAGAATCCCAGAATATGAGAGGGGGGAGGGCAGACAGAGAGACAGAGAGTGAGAGATTTTTGAAGCAGTAGAAAAACCAAATCATCCCATAGAAGAGAATTTTTCATGATTATCAACAGATTTCTCAGCAGAAAACAGAGAGAGAGAGAGAGAGAGAGAGAGAGAGAGAGAGAGAGAGAGATAGTAAGATATATGTCAAGTACTAGAAAGGAGAAGACGCTAACCAAAACTACTTAACTGACTATCATTCAGAAATTAAAGAGAGACAAGTACTTTTCAAGATACACAAAAAGACACGGAAGTTTATTACCACTCGACCTGTCTAATGCGAAATGCTAAAATGAATACTTTAAGCTGAAACAAAAGGATCCTAATTAGTAACATGGAAATGCATGAAAGTATTAAACTCATAAACATAACTCAATCTCAGTGTAATCCATAAATAAGTTTGAATAGCAAACAAAGAGAAATGATAATTATAACTATAATACAAATGAGAAGCAACTCAGAAAATCAAATGGAGCCTGATTTGGTATTGAGAGTGTGGTGGCCAAGGTCCATCCCAGGATTTTCTACCACTTTCTTCTTTGGATGCCTAGGGTAGGCAGATGCACAAAAAGGGGACAATGTTTGAAGGGATGATAATAAATCCATGTGGATTTTTTTTTTATCCTGAGACCTGTGGACAGGAGATATTTGGTACATAATTCCAGGACACCCCTAAAGTTTGGAAGAGGACTGAGGTAAGATGCGCAGATCCAGGGACCACTGGCTTCTATAGGATGCTGATGCTGGTTTCAGGGTAAGGAAGAGAACAGGAAAAAAGAAGATTCATGGAGTAAACAGAGACTATCAATGCTTAGGGACCAGAACGAGGAGTGCCAGAGAAGTGCAGAAATCCAGAGCCTCTGTTCTGTCTCTAGACTCTGTGCTGCTGGTCAGGATGCTACAAAAAATACCTCTTATAATGGTGGCAAACTCTTTCAAGATCTCCCCTGAATGCCATTCCTTCCGTGATTACATCACTGAAACACCTGCTTGAGCTCCTGCCTCCTCTCTTCCAATTCGCAGGGCTACGTGTCTGCCTCTTTTTCCCATCACGTGAAATCTTGTCTCATATAATAGCGTCTTGTAAACATTTCTTAATTTTTCTAAACTGAATTGTTAAGGAAATCAGTATTATTGGGCAGTATAGGGAAGTATTAATTATCTTTTGGTCCCTGAAGCAAAACATTTATGATATTACCTCAGCCTCTACACCTACATGCAGTATAAAAATATTGTTCAAAATAATCTCCTCTGCTCCGTGGCTATTATTGCATCTTCCATTCAGGCCCTTGGAACATCTCTTCCTGGACCATTGCAATTGTCCCCTAACTTGTGTCCTTGACTGACTCTTGACTTCCATCTCCATCAGAGCTTCAGCTGGACAATGAAATGTACTCCAAGCACCTTAACCCAGCGTGGAAGGCTCACAGCCAGGGGCGGTGCCCCTTTTTATGCTCTAGAAATGCTGCATACACTACAAAGTGTTGCTCTGAAATTTCCTTCCTATCTTTCTTTAGCTTTGTATCAGTTGGGGAAGATGACCTTCAAGGAATGTTCCCAAAGCTCCACCTTGGACTATGTGCTCTTCTTTTCTGCTGTGATATGTTTTTATTTTTCTCTTGCTAACATGAGGCATTTCTGCCTCAAATTAAAAGACATTATCTACTCATGTGCCTATTTGATTGATCAGCATGTTCTTTCTGAGGGTCCAGACCAGACTTTAGTCATCTTCATCTCCCTTGCATCTAGGTCAGTACATATTCTGGGTATTCAAGTGTCATAGTTTGTTGAGCGAATCATCAAACTTAATAAAAAATCAATGTAATTTAATCATTTTAATGCAATAACACCACCAGGGCCAGTGGAGGTTATGGGATTATTGCCTAGATTAAATGACCTCACTTTGCAATTTTTCCATGCATTGGGTCTATTGTCGTTTCAACCTGTGGTGAGGCTATTTGCCTAAATCACAGTAGGACTTTACTGAATGTCCTTCTAAGAGAGATGTCTGGGTATTAGAAAACAAAGACAGCTATAATAGTAGTAAAACAGCAAGGACTGGCGAGATAGCTCAGTGGCCTAAGTACCTGCTTTGGCAAGTGCAGGGACCAGGGTTCAATCTCCTGTCCCGCATGCTACACCGGCCCTGCCCCTGGGGTGCACTGAACTGGCAATCACATCTAGGTGTGGTGGTGCATGCCTGTAATCCCAGTGCAGGGGAGGCTGAAAACAGGAGGATCAGTATCAGTCTGAGCAGTAAGACCCTGTACCAAATCCATACCAAATTCCCTGTACTCTATACAAATACATGAATGAATGAAGGAATGAATGAATGAATGAATACATTGAGAAAACAGCAGTGTCAAGATTTGGAGTTGATGCTGTGATTTTTATAAATGTGGCAGCAGTCCCTGTCTCACCTGACTCTTTTTGGTTCTATTTACAGTTCCCAGGATGTTCTGGAGAGAGATGGATCCAGGATTCAGATTAGAGAATCAGACTACCCGGGGTAGCCCTTCACCATTCTGCTTTCTCTTTTTCTCTGTAGGATAATTTCAGTTTGACCAGGACAATTCTGGACATATGTTCTTTGCATTCACGCATTTTATCTCATTTGATCCCCAGAAGATCCCTCTGCAGCTGATAGATGATCTGAATTTTACAGATAATGAAAGTGATGCGGCAAGGTTAATGGGCGCATCCCAGGTCACGCAGGCAGGCGGCTGGCAGCTGAGTCATGCCTCAAGTCAGGGTCTTCACTCGAATCCAGCGTTCTCTGCTCTCTCCCACACTTCACTGTGTGTAATTTTCCTGCAGGAAAAATTGCATTTGCCTAAACCACTTCATTTTCAAACTCCAAGTTGAATTCCACTGTAGTTGGCCATAAAACAAGCGTAGTGAGTGCCACGCGATACCATGAATAGAATAGGATAAAGCAGAACAAAATAGAATGACTATTAAATACCAGAGAGTGAGTATTACTTCGTGACACTTTGGTCTCAGGCCACGCTATAAAATATTTTTCTTACTATAAATCACAGTAAAACAAATAATAGTGAAAGGATTTTCTTTCCACCACTTTGCCTAAAACTGAAGTTGACAAAATGACCTTTTCATTGCTGAGTCTTTAGACAGATTTTCATTCTGTCTCTCTTAACCTCTTGGTGAAAGCTGATCCTTTCTTCTAGCTTTGCGACCTCAGTGCACTTGTCTCCGCTGGCCCCCCGACACCCTCTTTCTCTCGCTCCCCACTTCTCTGGCGCTCCTCCTTCTGGCCCCTAAGCATTGCTATTCTCTGTTTGCTCCATGAACCCCTTTACTTCCTGTTCTCTTTCTTAGTCTGAAACCAGCACCGACATTCTGTAGAAGCCAGTGGTCCCTCAACCTGTGCATCTTACCTCAGTCCTCTTCCAAACCTGAGGGGATGTACTGGAATTATTTACCAAATTTCTTCTCCTTGGTGTCCATGGGTCTCAAGATAAGAAAATCCACATGAATTCATTATCATCCCTTCAAACATTGTTCCCCTTTTATGCGTCTGCCTACCCCCAACCACTCAAAGAATAACTCAGGTGTGCAGCAGGTGCCTTGGTCTCTCATGCCTTGACATTTATTAGTTACCACTTCCCATCAATGCTGCTTCTCCCCTACTGCTCCTCAGTCACCTGCTCTGCCCCTTTCTTCCTTCACGGCCTGACTATCACTCAGTAAGCTCCTGCTCTTGTTGTCGACTTCCTTCAACCAATGTTCCATCTTCCGGTCTTAGTTTCAGAAATGCCTGTCAGGTTGGTTCTCTGTGAATCACCACAGGGCTCAATGCTGTGTGGGCTAAACTAAGACACAAGCTTCTCAGTGCAGTGCAGAAGCCTCCAGCCTTCTCACTTCTGCCTCTGCCCTTCTACCTGTCCCCTCAGGTCTCT
>PVKN010042544.1:0-10381 GCA_004027915.1 Capromys pilorides | reverse complement strand
TGCAAATCTCTGCATTTGCTAAATTGCAGCACTATACGCATAAACATTTATAGACATTTACACTTGAAACATCAATTTAAGTATAAGATTGAGATATGGAAATTATTTATTCAAAGGGATTTAACTATCAAATATGAATAATCCATGTAGTAAATGAATTTCTTTTTAATATATGAGGTCACCTGCACTTTAGAAAACAGATTTTTCAGACACCTAAGTTGCAGAGAATTTTTTTTTTGCCTGACTCAAATAGATGAATACATTATTTTTAAATATAAAATAGTAAGTAAAATGTCCAGAACTAAGATTTTTTTTGAATAAAACATTCTTTTTCTTCTACTCAAGAGAACACTGAGAAATTATTATGCATCTCCTAGACTGTCTTTGTCAGCCTCCTTCTAACGTTCCTCCTTTCTGAACAGTTTCCCAGCTTTGGAGGCAGATCAGAGCCAGTCCTATTGTTACTAGCCACGAGGGTTCCTATGCTCATGGTTTTTCTTGCTAGCCACTGACCAAATCAAAGGAAGGATTTGTTTCAGTAAAAACGGAACAAGCTTAACTCAAAGCTAGCTCTTGAGACACGGAGGGGCCTGTTTTTCTCAGATCACTGTAGACCTGTGCAAAGTTGCGAGTGGGTCCTTTATAACGAGGAAAAGGAGAGAAAGGGCTGCCCAGGGCCAACACAAATTTCTGCACAGATTTCTGTAGCAAGTGCAGCTGTGCTCAGCTCATTCTCCATCTTCCTTTAATTGGCTTTTATTTTATTTTATGGAAAAAATGTAAAAACAAAATTTCGTGATAAAATAATAGAACATTCAGCGTATTAAAGCGCCTGCTTAGGCAGATGCAGGGGCGGGGGGGTTTGATTCCCACTCTGAATTGCTGGCCTTGATGCTGGAGTACCCTGAGATAGTGATTGAGACTGGGCCTTGCGGCGCATGCCTGTAATCGTGGCAATTGGGAGGCTGAAAACAGGCGCTTCACTAGGAGTCTGATCTATATAGTGAGACCCTGTAGACCCTGTATTAAATACATATAAACAAACAAACAAAGGCAAAATAATAAAACAACATTATTAATTGTTGTTTTATATAATACAACAATATAATATATTACATATTATCTTTAAAGTATTTGCAAGCAAGCTAGTTATGGTGGTGCACACCTACAATCCCAGCACTGGATTGGCTGAAACAGGAGGATCACTGTGAGTCTGAGCTGTGTAAGGGGACCCTGTACCACATACGTAAATTTGAAGTAGTTGCTCAGGGTGTAAGATATGAGCATAAAAATTTCTCCAGTGAACTGGGAGTGTAGCTCAGTAGCGCAAACCTGCTTGGCAAGAGCAAGGTCCGAAGTCTGATTCATGGAACGACAACAACAAAAATTCTCCAATAGACATTAGCACAAATCTTCCTTTTCAATGAAATAAGAGACGCTAATAGCATGCACGATTTGTATTTTTCTCTTTTCCTTCCTGGTCTTTCTCCTCACCCCACTCCTAGTTTCTTTTTCCTAGAAACTGAAAAAGTCATTAAGATCGAACATGTACGATAGATATTGTGCAATGGGAAGAAAGTCCCCTCCTCCTTGTGGAGATGAAACTGGGCTGTGGCCACCTGGGACGGCACCTGCATATTCGGTCCCTTCTTCTGGAGAAGGAGCAGAGTGGTATCGGTTCTATGCTCTGGAAGATAAAGACAGGAGAAAATGCTTATCTCTAAAGGAGGGGAAATCTAACTTGGAAATTTTTATTTTGAGGGTGGGCCAGATAGCTCAACAGACTGAACAGCCTGCTTAGGCAGAGAGCAGAGGTCAGGGTTTGATGCCGGCCTCTGCCCCTGGGGCACGCTGAGACAGGCCTGAGAGTGGGTGTGGTGGTGCGTGCCTGTAATCCCAGCGCTTGGGAGGCAATCATTAAGAGTCTGATCTATGTAGCGAGACCTTGTAGACCTTGTAGACCCGGTCCTAAATAAATAAATAAATAAAATTTATATTTTGTGGTGCTGATTATATATTGCAAGGTTCGTAAAACCACTGATCACTACTTTATTGATTTGTTTTAGGTGATTGATCGTCTTCTCTACCACCAAGACAATAGGATGTGGCCGGGGAAGCCTCACCACAGGTAACAGATACTTTAGGATCTATTAGAAGGGATTGACTTTATCACAGTCTAATATCAGCAAATGCTTTAATGTACTGTACTACTACACTTTGGAATAACCAATTAAGAAAGGAAAAAAAAAAGGAAATGAACTTTTCATGAAAATCATTGAAACAAAGTTGTTTGGAAATAGAAATTGTTACAAGTTGTAAATGCACAGTTGCATCATGCTTGGGACTTTGTGTGTGTGTGTGTGTGTGTGTGTGTTTTAGGGAAGACTCTGCAGGGTGTTCAGGGTCTCACTACCAGATTGGACTGGTAATGATCTGCTTGTTTACAGCCTACCAAGGGCTAGGATTACAGGTGAGCGCTGCCATGGCCAGTCTCAGTTGTTCTCTGAGTGCATCCCGGGGGCGGGGCCTGCATGGCATGCCAGAGATCGAATCCTGGCTACTGTACTCTGCCAAAGCAGGCATTCTAATCCACTAAGCTATCTGGTTGGCCCCTAAAGTTATCTTTCAACTAAATAGTCTGTGATTATTTTAGTCTTTGATTTCAGGGAAGCACAAAGTTACAGTGTTCAGTAGTTGAAAAAAAATCCGGAGTTTCAAAGCTTTACTCATTTGTGTTTAAATGGGAGTATTACAAGAGTGTATAAAATTCAACAAGAAAGATCCAGAAATCAAGGAAAGAATGAATACAAAAGTAAAGGTGTAATTAATAAAGCGAGTTACTGCAAAAGTAGAAAACAATTGAATCCACTGATGCCATGGAGTCATCTTAGATAAAATAAGGAACAAACATATATACATATGCAGAGGAAGAAGAAGTTGATTGTGAGAAAATGTTGTTTTGTAGACTTAGTGGAGTGAAACATAGCAGATTTCTTCCGGTGAGTTTTATACTTTCCATGACTTTATTCAATACATACTTAATGCTCCTTTCCTAAACGTGTAGCCTAGAGAACAAGGTAGTTAGGGTGCCCACAGGAGTGTTTGCAGTCCTCGAGGGTGGCAGAGTATGGGTACAGGGTGCAGGACAACTTGATGTTAATTTTAGAAAGAGAGACGCATTACCAGTACACATAGCTGGGAGTTTAATCTGTACTGATGAATGGATTGGAGCTGGTAGGAGAAAGTGAAATGGGAATCGAGATTGGAAGAAAGAGAATTTGGGAGCTGAAAAAAAAAGTGGGTTCTAACTGTCAGGGAGAGAGAAGAGCCTATAGACGTCCAGAAAAGGTAGTGGCTCCGAAGAACTAAAACATGATCAATATATCTGGGTCATAGAGAATGAACGACCATGTCATGCACTTAAGAAGAGTGGGAGGCTTCCAGGTGGCACAAAATTGGATTTGCCTTGTTTTAGGCTTGAGGTCTTATTCAAAGGGTGTTAAGATAAGCACAGAAAGTTAAACTGAGGAAATATGTGATCAGATTTGCAACCGTTGTTAGAGCTATGGTGGTTTAGAGAGTGGAAGGTGCAAACTAAAAGTGGTCAGAATGGCCAGGATGGTGTTTTTGAGTTTTTTTCTAACATTAGTCACAGGAATAACTACATTTTACACACACATATATATATATATATATATATATATATATATATATATATATATATATATTGCACTTGTAGCTAAAATAAACTTTTCACAAAAAATACTTGACCATCTGGGCAAGTGTTTCTCTACTTTTATATTCTGTTCTATAACCCTTCAATTTTATTTATTTTATTTTTAAAATACTAACTCACGAAATTGGTTTTGCGATCTATCATGAAGATGACAGATGGTTTTAGTTGTGTACATAGAAGAGACCTTCATCTCAACTAAGTGAAGGTAAAGTAGATGCAGGTCAGTGGTCAGACTAAAGATATATTTATGAGCTTAAATCTACAGGAGTGGGTGCTAAATTACTTAAGAGAATGAGAGAAAGACACCAGCATAACTTGTTTAAGCAACTGACTGGATAGCTGCTGAAATTTAGCAAGATAAAGAGTATTAGTACAGAGACTTATTTGAAAAGAACCAATGGTGATTTCATTCACTCTGCTGGGTGTTAGAGTACATCTAAGGGATCTTAGTGCACATAGTCGGCAGGCAGTTGGGTCTGTATGCTCTTGAAGCAAACTTAAATAGGGACCTCAACTTTGGAAATGAAGTACGGTAATTGAAGACATTGAGGTATAAATGGTAATCTTTACAGGCAAGACTTTAGGAAGAAAGGGACTAAGATGCCTGTTTAATTTTTGTTGAATTGATGATTATACACGGAAGCTTAGGCTGACATATATGACAGAGAAGTTTCAGGCACTGTAGTATGAGAAAAATCATGATGACATAATAGAGGCTAAATGAAATCTATTTCTATGAAAAAGGAGAGATCAAGTGTTAAAAAACTGAAGCAGTGCTCTTTGGGCTTAGTGATTTTGTTGCAACTCATGGCCTTGATAATGGAAGAAAGAGTGAGAACAAGATTATTTGTGGATTTCTTTACGGTGAAATAAAGTAGAGAGAAGAAAAATAAAAAATGTTTTCTAAATTCCGTTTATAGTTCTAAGAGAGAAATTAGGAGTCTATTTTCTTGAGTTTTATGTAATAGGTGTGCAATAAAAAGGTAAAACTTTATTCACTATGGATGTTATCTTACAGAGGCTAGACATGATTACTTAATAAAATTAGAAAAATGCAAACAAACAAGTCAGGCAAATTTTACCACTAGTCTGTAAATGTTATTTACATTTTTCATTTATATTTTTCCAGTTTTTTATTCATATGTACTGAATGCATCTATAATGATATTATGCACTTGTATGTGTCATTTTATTTTTTAGGTTTAAAAATTATTTTGCTAAGTCATTTCATAATGCTTATTGAGTAATTTTACTAATAATATTTGAAATATGAGCTTGCTATATTTAAATTTTCTTCCTAAAATTTACTATTTTCTACATACAGATTTTTTTTTTTTTTTTTTGGTATTTTAAGGAAGGGTTTACAGGGTGTTCAGGGTCTCACTACTAGATTGGACTCATAGTAATCCTCCTGTTTACAGTCTCCCAAGAGCTGGGACTACAGGTGTGCGTCACTATGTCCAGTCTTAATGTCTCAGTGTGCCCCAGGGGTGGGAGGCCCGGGATCGAACACCACTTCTTCCCCCAACTCCCCAGCCACCCCCGCCACCCTCTGCACCTGCCTGCAGGCCCTATAGTCCACTGAGCTATTTGGCCGGCCCTGCACATGGATTTTAATTTTATTTGGTATAAGTTTTATATTTTCTTTTTCATGTTTATTAGTATATGTTTGCAGCAAATATTGTTGACATTTGTTGTATGGAATTGGTGCATGTACATAATGCAACTTCATTACTTTTTCACCCTCCTTCCCATTTAAAAATGAGGAAGCTATCTTCTCTTATTTGTAATTTGAATGTCTCATATAAGAGAAGCCATAGGATATGAAAGATCATGTTTCTGATTTATTTTACTTGACATGGTTTAAAGAAGTGTCATGGTTTGTGCCTATTTGTCCCCCAAAGCTTCATGCAGTCTGGGGCAGACATTTGGAGTTTGTGATTAACTTACAATCCACTGGGATTATGGGAGTGACTGCTGCTGGGATTATGGATGTGAGTGCTACACCTACTCTGTAAGTACCCTGTAAGTAATTTGCATTACAATGTAAGGACAAAGAGAAGCTAGCTAGCTGCTTGAGCAGCTCCTTCCTCTTTGCTCTTTGCCTCCACCATGAACTGCTGTCCCCGCTTCCCTGTGCTGCTCTGATTTGGAGCCAGCTGAGTATTATGGACTGAACCCTCCGGTAACTTTGAGCTAAATAAACTTTTCTTCCTTCATTTTGAGTGTTGGGTATTTGTCCCAGCAATGAGAGAAGAGTAACTGAGATAAGATGTATCCATTTTTTTTACACAAGACTGAAGTTTATTTTTTTCTGGCAAAGCCACCCTCCATTGTGTCTATATTCCATCACGTTTTCTTTATCTTTTTGTCTCTCGATGATCGCCTAGGCCACTTTCAAAATTTTCCCAATATGATTGCACTGTTATCAGCATGGTTGGGCATGTATTACCATCTATGAATATAGTTTTTGAACAGTAATTGAAGTCACATAAATCAAACTCTACAAAACTTATAAGGCAAACTTTGAAAGGCTCTTTCCCTCTCAGGTAGCAACAGCAACCTAAATGCTATAACTGGATCAGTCTCCAGTCTCTTCATGAGTAGACCTGTGGCAATATTAGCATATTTTTTAATCCTTTCACTACTGCATCTTGGCTTTCCTGCACCAGATCCCCAGGGAAATTTCTTCTAATGTCACCCTTTAAGCTATTCTGTCCTAAATTTCCAACCCTTTTGTTATTACCTTTAATACTATAGTTAACATCGACAAACAGGAGATTGGGTTTTGGCTGTTAGATTAGCCCCACACCTCTGAGCTTGAGCCTTGGAAAGGTTGCTGCCATTGCTTTACTGAGGGTATAGTTGGGATCACCATGTGACATCATCCGTCTTAGGCTACATATCTGAACCAAGGCTGTGCTACGTATACACTGCTACAGTCACCTTACTTATTGTGGAGGCGCTGCTGTCACCAGTATTTCATTTGCTTTCTGCATTGCTTACTGGTTATTTTCTTCAAAATTTCAGAAGAAAGTCCATCTGCATGGGTGGAGAGAAAAAAGGATACCATAAAGTGCTAAATCCAGTAGATCCAGTCTCTGATAGTGACATGAGTTAGATACCCACTGTTTGTCCCAAGTTGAAAGGAATTAGTGATTAGTACACATCAATGAATTAATTTTGATTTTATGTTGCTGTCATTCGATAGGTTTTTTCAGGCACCCAACATAGAGAAACAGGTAGAAGGAAAAAGTAAAAAGGGGCTTTATTATCTTTGATAACATGGAGAGAATGTGGGGAAGATGAGGGAAATCTCTTGATTGGAAGGGAAAAAGGGGCCTCTATGGCCTTTTGCTAGGGGTGGAGTTTGGAAGGTGATGTTTAGCTATACCTGAGGGAGCTGAATGGGGTTCTTCCCTGAGGCGGCAGGAAGGGTGAAAGGAAATCAGCCCTGGACTGAGTTGAAGAAGAAGGGGGAGGTGGTCTTGGGAAGATGGGCTTTCGTTTTAAGGGCTTCAGCCATATTAGATGATCGCCATGATAATTATAGCAATTCATACTAGGGCCAGAACCTACAATAGTCACCAGTTCCCCTCAGTTGTCTTTAGTTTCTTATAAGGATCCCATCAAATTTATACAAGAAGAAACTGGAACTTTCTCCAAAAACTTGGTATTGCAACCTTTAGTTCTCCATTTATGTCAAAGCGAGCTGACATGGGAGCAGTGTGGTGACAGTCGTTTTTGCTATATAGTGTAACTGGCAGTTTTACTTTTTAACTTTATATTCAGGGATAATGGATAGGAAATATATTATCTTGGATGGCTTATGATTTAATTTTTTATAAAATGAAAATAGCAAAGATGATCAGATTAGCATCCTGCACTGAGTACTACTTCTTACATCAGTAAATTTAAAGAGAAGTTTTACTTATTTCAGTCACAATTATATGTTCACACATATTTCACAGGAAATGCCAGAAATAATGTGTTCAATACCTTGCTTTGTTTGATTCAGTATCAGAAAACTATTGCTTGAGAGACACTGATCAACCAAATTCAAATATTTTAAATATCAAAAAGTTAAACTGGAAACTGAAAATGCAGACTTGCCTTATGCTTCTCAAAGGCGGCCAAAGCACTGACTTCTTTAATGTGGAATTATTTCACGTGGCACTCTTGAACTCTCAGCATTGGGCAGTCTACCATGTCTAAATGTTTTAATCAATCTGTATGTGAACTCTAAAGAAACCAAATGTTCCCCGACTCCATAAAGATTGATGGCCGTCTGGAAAGATGGGACCATATTCTGTGACAGACCAAGATTTCTTATCTGTCCTGGGAGCCATTGACTACAGACACATTGCTATTCAAGAAGTGGTAGTAAATTATTTAATCTTTATTAATAGGAAAAAAGATTCCATTTGTTTAATATGTGGGTTATTTGTGATGCTAAATGCAATGTAATTGTTGTAATTTAAAAGTTCCAGGGATAATGTCATGATTAATTCATCTGTAAACAAGCTGGCATCTTTCATTTTATTGAGGCAAGCAAAATTTTTAACTAGCTGAAATGTGAGTAAGAACATTTATGACAACAATTATCACTTAAAAATATAATGCAGTATGAAAGATGAATGTCCTACAGGGCATTTTGCATTTGCTGTAAGGTCTTATGAGCTGCAATTTGGAATGATTCATTGTCTCTTTGTGAAAGAAACATGAGGGCAGCATAACTCGCTCTGTATCTTTGGTCTGAATAGGTTTTAGAATTTCATGAAGGAGCTGACAGAGCGCATATCAAAGGTCAATTTCTTGAGAGTTTTACTCCATCTATACAATTGTTCACTCACTGAATCGTTTACTGATCTGTTCAATAAGAATGATGTGTCTTTTAAAGGACAAGTGCTTTGGAAGATTCTGGAAATAAATGTATGTACATTGTTTTAACATCAGAGAACACCTAAAATATTGAAAAGGACCTGTTATATAAGATAGAATTAATATATAGGTGCCATGGCATACTAAAATGGATATTATATGGTCACTGAGAGGAGACATTTGAGACAAATGATAGATTTAGGACCAAAAGAAGAGATACTGGAGGTTGATATTATTGTTTTCTAATATGTGCCATTTTTTCAATTTTAAGAAATGAATTTATATTCCATGACCACTAATTGCACTCTGACAGGTGGATTGTGAAATAGCTTTTTGTATATGTGTATGGCATAGAACAGGACAACACATCAGTATATTCTTCAAATGATGTAAAGTCTAAATTACAGGTCTGCCTATGCTACTTTCAGGATTAGTGAATGATTAGATAATTAATTTTAGGGGCTGCAGATAGGAAAAAAATAAACATAGAATACAGTTATGTATGCGTAGTAGGTCCCAGAAGGTGGGCTTTCTATTTTTACCCCTTGGGAATTGAGTTAGATTAAGTTAATTTATGGAGTAAGCAAGATGCTTTAACCTCTTTACTATTTAAACTTAATGGGATAGAAATTATTGTGGATGAATAAATAGGACCACAACAACAGCAAAAAATAAGGACATTGCCCAAGATCACAGTGAGGAGCACAAGAGCTGATGTGAACCCAGGCAAGCTGGCCTCCAAATCCCTATTCCTCTATGCTATAAATATGCTGGACTATACCACATTTTGCCTCTGCCAATAAGAGTAGAGAGTATTAACCTACAAATACCATTCAGGATCTCTTGGATCCAGCCTCATAATAGCTAAAGACGTTATTTAACTTGAACTTTAGAAACAATAAGTTTGAGACACCAAACTTATGTACTATGAGTATCTACATAAATTTATCCATAATATTAAACATAAGAGAAAAGAATAATTATAGTGATATTTATTTGCCATGATCTTTAACTCCATTTGCAAAGTGATTTACCTTCAAGAATAAGAAATCCAGGACTATAGGAGAATGCAAACATTTTGAAATGGGCATTTAGAAAAATGAGACAATGTGGTGGAAATTAACCTAGAGACTAGTAAAAGGCATGCTAATCAGCTATGAAATTCGACTGTGTCTGAATAGCACATCCTGGCAGCAGGCCAAGTGACAAAGCTTTATGCCTTGACTTTCACAGGCAGCGAGCAACGGAGCAGCAAAGTATGTGAGTGTGTATCCGTGTGTCTGTGCCAAGGGATAGGAGAGCAAATGGTCCTCTCTACTCAGGGTTACTGAGAAGAAAAGCAGTAAGGCAGATGGATAAGAGAGCAATTGGAATTTTAGGAATATATATTTACATAGTTTTATACAGTTCAGTAATAATCCAGATAAATTGCCTGGGCCAGATGGCTGGTTTATCCAGCCATGCGGTGTGCCTTTTTGTATGCAAATGAAATTGTCTACATATCAAGAAAGCTTTGGGAGGAATCCAAAATGAAACAGCCAATTCCAGCTAAAAGGTAATAAATTTAGACTCAGAGAGGAAATATTGGAGGTTGACAATATTGTTTCCTAATATGTCATAGTGATTTAATTTTAATAAATGGATGTGAACTCTCTGGTCATCTAATTGTTCTCTAATAGATACATTATTGCATACTGTTTTGCATAAGTATGGTGCAAAGGAAGCCAATAAAACTGAAGCTTTCTTCCATTTTAATTTATTCAC
>PVKN010042543.1:0-10380 GCA_004027915.1 Capromys pilorides | reverse complement strand
ATTTGACAAGATGTTGTTTCCATCATTTCTATCTAGGTGCATTCCTTGTCTTTGTATAGAAATGCTACTGATTTTTGAATGTTGACTTTGTATCCTGCTGTACTACTCAATTTGATTATTAAATCTACAAGTTTCTTGGTGGAGTCTTTGAGGTCTTTATATAGAATATCATGTCTTCTCTAAATAATGACAATTTCACTTCTTTTCCAATCCTTATTCTCTCTATATCTCTTTCTTTTCTAATTGTTCTGGTTGATGTTTCCAGAACTAGATTGAATAGGAGTAGTGATAATGAGCATCCTTGTCTTATTTCTGATTTTAAAGCAAAGGCTTTAAATTTTTGTCTATTTAGTATGATGTTGGCTGTTCATTTATCATAGATGGCTTTTATCAGGTTGAGGTAAGGACAATGTATTCTGATTTTCTCTAGGGCTTTTCAAAATTATGAAAGAGTACAGTCTTCTTTTCAAATGGAAGGTAAGGCAAAAGATAGATGTTGGTAAAGTGACACCTTTCTGAACTGAAAGCAACAGCACACAGTTACACTGTTTTATAGCTATGATTCTCTGTAGACAGTGGGATGAACAGAATTTGATTTCCTGTCCAATATATCAGAGCAATTTTTCATCCATACATTTTTGAGGTTTGCTAGTTTTTGACTATATCCTCACATTTCAAAGGACACCCCAGCTCCTTATTGTTATCAACTCGTAAGTCTAAAATGTATTATTTTCTCTCATTTCTTAGACGACTTTCATATGCCATTATCCATTTTATTCCACATTGGGATCTCATCACAGAGTATTTTTTGTAAAGCATCTTTCTTGGGTGGTCAGTTCACCCTTAGGTTTCTATGAAATAATATAAGATGGGAAATAACTTGAGACATGCTGAATCACATGAAGAATATTAATGGGAAATTCACTGGGATGGAAGGGGATGATCCTTTGTCATTCTTTGGGTTCCTTAAAATTTTCACTGAAAATACTTTAATAAGTATGAAAATGATGCAGATTTTTCAAATAAGCCGACCTATTTCATTTCAGTCAATAGGCATCACACGGCTCTCAGATTACTATTGTCCAGAGATTTGTTTTTAAGTATTTATTTCCAACAAGAACAAAATCTGTCACTAGATGCCACAGTTTTTTTGTTGGACTAGGCTACTTCCAAAGCAATGATCAACTATTTGTATTCAAGGTCCTACAATGTATAATAGATTATAGTTTAGTGTGCATTATTTATAATTAGTGCTATCTGTATCTGTGTTACACAAGATACCAATAGTGAGGTTAATTCCCTCTGAATAAAGTAGTACTCTTAAATCTGTGAATAGCTAGCATCTTCTGCAGTCATATGACATCAATTGAGAGTTTCCAGATATGATACGAGAGATCTTGAGTTCACAAACACTATACTTGACTCTTTAAAAAAATTTTTAAAAATTATCTATCTGTCTGTCTATCTATCTATCTATCTATCTATCTATCTATCTATTATTTGATACAGTGTCTCACTATACAGCTTGGACTTGTGGTGATCTTCCTGTCTCAGCTTCCTCAGCACTGAGATTACAGGTGTGCATCACTGTGCCTGGTTTTCACTGACCAGAATGGCATGTGGTATTGGGGATCAAACTGGGTCCTTGGGCTGGCCTGGCAGGTGCTTAGATCATCGAGCTATCTCTCCAGCCCTTATACTTGACTTTTATTTAGAGATACAAGCACTAACCTGCATGTGTTTCCTAATGAATGAGCAGTTTCTTTGAAGGCAGAATCGATTAATTTTTCATGAGATAAATGCAGAAAATAAACCAAATAATGAGAACCTAGTGTTCCCCTGAGAAAGAAAAGAGGGGCAGATTGAAAAATGATGATTTCATAAGAAGATGGCACTGGCAAGTGTTACAGTATATCTTTTTATGCTGTCATGAAGGGATTTGGCCAGTCATTCTCTGTAGATTTTTTAAGTAGCAAACTTTGTTGAAAGCATATTTAAATTAAAAGCCTGCAGAAGTTACACAACTTCCTAATGTTAGTCTTTATTGCTGTTGCTGGTGTGTGTGTGTGTGTGTGTGTGTCTGATGTTCAGGTTTGTATGTATGTATATATGTGTTTATAAGTGGGATAAAAAGTTATATCAGTAGTAAGGCAGATTACTCTCTGTAAGGTGGGTGAAGTGCGTGAGCTTCATCTCATGAAATTAAGGTCTCAGCAAAGACTGGCTTACCCAGAGAAGAAATTTTTCCAGCTGACTGGCTTCAGACTGTAGCCACAACATTTATTCTTCTAAAAGTTGTCTCCAGCCAGCTGGCTAGATTTTGGATTTGCAAACCTTATAACAGTATGAGCCAATTCCTTGACATAAACGGTTATATCACTACATCTTTGTCTTTGTTTGTTTCTTAGTCACTTTCTGGAGGACTCTACTACAAGCCATTACAAGAGTCTCTTTCGAAAAAAAAGGGCATTTCAATCTGGGATTCTTGAATATACTCAAGATGTGTGTTTTTGATGTGTTGGGATAAAATTGGAGATTCTAACTGGCCCTACTCAAAGGACATAGTGGGAAGTGGCCCTCACCCAGGTTAAGTCAAGGTGAAGGTAGGGTTTATTAATTATTAGTGCTTTGGGGGACTTGGCTGAAGATTGAATGGTTGAGCTGTGGGGGAATAGCATACAGGCTCTGTGAGAAGTGATTAAACAAGGAGAAGTTCAAATTAGTGATGCATGTTGTGTGTGGAAATTGTCCTTTCCCTTTCTCCAAGAAAACTGCATAGCCTTGAGAGAACTCCTTGCCTAAACTGCTGCATATCTTTTGTTTTTGTCACACTGACATTCTAAATAAAAGCCCAAGAATTCTTGGCTCTGGCGCTATTCCTAGGAGTCTGAAGAATAAGAGCCAAACTCTGGGTCCTCAGTTGAGTAGCCTCTTTGGTCCTTTTGGTGATCAAAAGAAGTATCATCTCCCAGCAATCCTTTTCATTCTCTATGCCACTGCGGTTGCACAATTTTACACAGTGGTCTTTGGGGTGCACAGGATGGACCCCAGGGCCTTGCACATACTCAGCAAGTGTCCTAGCATTATACTATATGCCAAGCTTGACCCTGTGTTCAGAGACCAGATTTTGTCCAAGGAATAGCTATACAAGTAATGAAGTTGGGAAAGGAAGTATTATGCCATCTGATTATACTACTTCTAGCCCTGTTTTTTTCTGTCTATTTATCACTATATCATGCCACCACAGTCTCTTTCTGTTTCCTGAAAACTTTTACTGGGGGCTGTTATTCTATCATCATTTTCTGAGACTTCAGCATCTCTAACAGATGACCCTTTCAGCACCTTGGCTTCTCATTCCTGAAATCTTCACATCTATGAACATACTATATTCTACTATGATGAAACCAAGTTTTACCTTTGTTCTTTGTCATTACTAATGGTGGCACCAATTGCAAATGTAAATTTCACAATTCACTGATTCCATCTTCCCTTCTTACAGCTCCCATTCTTCCACCTTTCTGCCACAACTTGATAAATTCATCTATGTATTTCTGCTTTATCATCCACTTGTCCTGTATGTACTGCCCTGTGATTGCTTAAAGTGTCAACTCATAGTCCCTCCATGCATGCATGTCACTGGACACTTGAATCAATGGATTCTTAAGGGGTGAGTCCTTCAGGGATTTTTGTACAGCATAGTCTTAAGGAAGGTGTTGAAATAGTAGAGACATTTGAATGCTTTAAAAGAGTTTGGAATAACATCTCTCTAATAGTACAATGAAGTTATCTTTGCTAGATTCATCAGGTTGGATGCTCTCCATATATGGAAAGGATAAAACTTGACCTTATTCATTTATAGTTGTAGTAGCTACTAGCTTTAGAGCTCTTTCCTTTGTTCTGAATGAGCACAGGTTAAAATAATTTTCTCTAACATTTAGGCGACTTGGACTTTCTGTTTCTTGTATTAAGTAAAAACGCTTATCACAGCAACTGCATTATATTTTCTAGTTACTGGCTGGTAGCTCCATTTGAAAAATATCTGCTTATACTAATTTCAGGGGGTGAGCAGTTGGAATGATCTCTTAATAACCAACTGGTACCAAACCAACACCCACATGTAATGATTTAGATTAAAATAAATGGAAATTAAATGAAGTGAAAAATTCAGTTTCTCAGTCACACTGGCCACATTTCATGTGTTTGTGTCTCTCTCATTGCTGAGACAAAATACCTGATGCCCAGAATGAAGGAAGGAAAAGTTCATTTAGCTCACAGTGTATGGTGGTTTTGGGCCATGCTTGCCTGGCTCCAAGGCAAGGGGTCATGGTGAGATGCATCAGTTCAAGGTGGCAGAAGATAGCAAAGCAGCAAAAGTCAAATAGGAGAGACAAAGCCTCTTTTACTGCCTTGTTACTAGGCTATACCTTCCCCACTTAGGGCGAGTGCAGCACTCATACCATCTCTGTCCTCTCTTCTTGCATAGGCTCAGAAGATTTATAAAGTAAGAACCCTGGAATCCTACTGAGTCACTTAGCCTTCTAAACACAATGTATCAGTCTTAAATGTGGTTATGGGCTACCAAATCAAATAGAGTAGAAAACATTTCCATCATTTCTATTGCACAGCTATTGCAGATGAGAGGCATCAAACTATCAGCATAGCCCAACTCTAGCTTGGTTCTATAAGCAGCACGCTGAGATGATCTTTACACTATTAAAATATTGTAAAAGAAAACCAAGAAAAAATATATGAAAGCAACCAGATGTGGTTTACAAAGCCTACTATATTTACCATGTACTCTTTTGTAGAAAAATGGCTATCAACTTTGTCTTTGATAACTATGTGCTTTATGTCAATATTTTCATAAGGTAGGCTACAACCTACAGATCCTGTTTTTTATTCTGTGTGTGTGTGTGTGTGTGTGTGTGTGTATAAATTTCTTTAAAAATTTGAGTGAAGGGAAATTATCTTTGACAGCATCTAAAATACATAGTATCATCAATGTATATAGATGGTAAAACTTTTAAAAAGTTTCATAGTAATGTTGAAAAGGGAGGAAAGGTGGAGCACAGTTTACACAGCCTAGAGTTTGGAATATAAATGTTTGTGCTCAAGAATCATTAGAGTGTGGAATTCAAATGCATGGTTTATGCCCATTCAGTATTAATTCAGTGAATTAAGAACTTAATTAGCTTTTAAATGCTGGTCACATGCAGTCTGGCAAGTTAGTTCAGTGGACTAAAGCACCTGCTTAGGCAAGCTTAGGCAAAGCCACGACTTGAACCCCAGCACCACATGCTGCACCAGCCACACTGCCAGAGTCCAGGTGTAGTGGCTTCTGCCTGTGATACTAGAGCTAAGGAGACTGAAACCAGGAGAATCACCATGAATCTGAGCTGCATAGTGAGACCCTGTAACAATCAAATACATTAAAAAAATCTGGTCACATAAAAGTTTTGAGTGACTTATATATCCAAAGAATTTAAGAAAATTGAACTCATGTTTTAATGAATTAGATAGACCTGCAAAGTCTTAAGTATGGAATGGTTATCAGTATACTAATCATACTATTTTCATTTTGGTACTGGGGATCGAACTGAGGACTTTGCACTTACCACGGAGGCTCTTCTGTTGCTGAGCTATCATTCAGGCTAATAATAGCATTAAACAAAGTGGTACTGAAGATGAAAGGAGAGAAGTGCATAGCGAAGAGCATACAGAGTCCTGCTATGACTCTATGCGGCTGGGAAGGAAAGATTGAGCATGTAGGTGGGCTTTTAAAGTATAAGTACAAATAAGAGGGGCAGACAAGCAGGTTAGAAAGAAATTTCAAACCATGAGAATAGCAGGAACAAATGTATAGAGTGGGGGAAAATCCATAGGATGTTTAAAGACATGTCAGTTAGCTAAATGTAGCTTAATCTCAAAATGAGGAACGTATCAAGATGCCACAGAGACAGTGTTGGACAATGTTGATACTTAATGAGAGATTCAGGTTTCCTATTATGGTGCAGTGACTGTCAAGCCATCAAGAGTTCTCAGAGGAAAGTGCTGCTCTCTGTGGCATGCCTGAAGTAGAAAATCCTATGCCCATTTTCCACCTCTACATTTGGTTTCCATGCTTACCAGGAAAGATCAACCAAGTGCTTTGGAGCCTCAGGAATGGTCACAGATGCAATAATGGGAAGATGATGCAGCCCCTAGTGATTTCTCGTGACTCAACCCTTTTCAGTTTCTATGTGCTTCAAATAGGGTAGTGGTTGTTTGGCGGAACAATGGGATTGCAATGGTGTGTGTAACAAAGAGTTCCTCAGGTACAATCACAACGATGTACATTTTGTTCGAGACTACAGAAACAACTAAACAGAATATTGCATTGTCTTTTGTAGAGCACTCTGCTGAATTCCAAGAAAGTTAAGCAGAGCCAATGTAGGAACCTTAACACTATGTAATAGCATGAGATTGCAGCTATGAGTTTGTGCTTCCTCCAGCCCCATTTTCTGGAACTTTCTGATCATGAAGATTAGACAAAGGGCTTAGCTGAACCCTCTGAAACTCTAGTATTTGGTTACTGGAAAGAAAACAATTGGCCTTTGAGCTTCTTAAATAACATGCAGGGTTGACCTGCAAAACTTACGAAAAAAAATTTTGGAACTTTTCGTTTGTCACATGAAGATATTTATGTTTTATCATTAATTAAATTTGTTCAACTTTATTGAGAACTCCAAATTTCTTTAATCAAGTGATCTTCTTTTTTAGATAATGCCTGTAAGGGCCAAATATAGGCTTGATTGTGCCAAGTTTAGAACCTGTTCAAAATTTAAGGATATGCAGTTTCAATGTGAAGTCAAATCTTTTGGTGTTTGAGTTAATTATATTCTGCAAAGAATAATTTCCAGGTTTTAAAAAGGGAATCAAAAGGAAAGAAATCTTCCTTAGAAGGATATTTTAAGGCTTCTTGGTTATTGTATGCTTCTTAGGAAAAAAAAAAAAAACCTGCCACAAAACACTGATATTTTCAGAGGAAGATAATAAGAAACACATGGCTTAAATTACCCTCAAAGAACAAAACTTTAAAAATGTAGAGGAACTAAAACTTGGAGAAATCTGTTCATGTCTTAGAGACCTGAAAGTTGTGCAGAAAATTAATAAATTCACAACATAACCTTTTGTTTAAAAAAAATCTATTTGCTACAGGGTCTCACTATACAGCTCAGACTTGTAGAGACCCTCCTGTTTTTAGCCTCCTGAGTGCTGGGATTACAGGCATGCACCAGGATGCCCAGTCTTGGTAGCCAGCTCAGCTGGCCTGGGGTCAGGACCAGCACAGCATATTGAGCCCTGGTCTCTGTGCTTGCCTAAGTAGGTACTTAGTCTGCTGAGCTATTTTGCAGGCCCAGGATGTGTCTTTAAAATGAGTGTCTTTCTAGAGAATCTGAATTATTTATCACTGATTGTCTCCTCATGTTTTGTGGAAAAAAAACAAAACAAACAAACAAACAAAATGGAGAATGTAGATCTCCAAATCATGCCATGTGACTGCCAAGATTCCCAGATTAGATGGTGAATCCACTTGCTCTTATTTCTTATTGTGAGGAGAAGCTGGCAGTTGGCATAATGGATTACCTGGGCACCCTAGACAGAGTCATCTGGCACCACAGGGAACCTTTCCACTTCTGTGGTCAGCTGTACCAGAGACAGGTGAGAGAAACACACTGCTCATCCATAAAAATGTTTATTTTGGACTATATAGTTACTAAGAACTATACAATATTTTCTTTATGTCTGTATGTACCAGCATTTCATCATAAATGCATTTCGTGTCTGTATACTCAACAATAAGTGCTATATAAAATTTAAAAAGAGAGGAAGGCAAAGAACAGTAACTAACAATAATTGCAAGTGAGTCCAACTGTCATTCTACTCAGTGTGATTGAAATGGGAGATGAATTTTTTTAGTCCTAGATGATCTCAATTAGTATGTAACCTTCTTAGTGAGAACATCTTGATGGACTGAAAGTAGATTTAGTGACTGAATATACAATTACGCATGTATACTAATATATATATATATATATATATATATTTCAATAAATATTTAAATATACATATATAAATATATGCATTCAATATATAGATACATATAATTAGAAATGGCCTCCCAAGGCAAGTTGCTTATTATAATTCCAGTTCAATAATAACAGAAACAGTGAAAAAGGCAATCACTTTTCCAAAAATTATTGTGATGGATTTACTAAGAAACTGATAGCCTGCAGTGTGACCTCTCCTTAAATTTTACAAGAGACATTTTGATATAATGCACTTTTCTTTTGCTCCGACTATTTGAATTTAGCCCATGCATCCAATTATACGATAAATTTGTTTTCTTTCTATTTTTTAAATATATTTAGTCCAGCGTGCACAGAGTCTTTCTACACAGATCAGACTTGTAGTTATCCTCCTGTTTTCAGCATCCCAAGCACTGAGATTATAGGTGCATGCCACTATGCCCGGTCTCAATTACCATATCAGTGTGCCCCAGGGCGGGGATGGCACAGCCCTGGCTTCTGTGCTCTGCAGGCGCGTTAGTTCGCTGAGCTATCTCACTAGCCAGCAAATGTTTTGTGTAGGTGCTGTTTCATCAGCATGCATTTCTAGCTTTTTTGCGAAGATTTCAGTTTATTTCTGTGAGTTTATTTGTACCTCAGGAAGATGAATGATGTTGTTATGATGGAAGGCTGTTTGTTTCTTTATTTATGACTTTGTACCCTATAACAAATTTTTCTGAAACTCAGTCACATCCCTTTCTTTTGGGGTGGTTAGAATACACAGGTGTCAACCACAGAAAAACATCCTGATTAAGTTACTCCCTTTGCGTGTGTTTTCCTTGAAGTACTCAATCAACAGCCCTCTTGGGACAGAAGAAGGGATAATAACCAAGGAGGCCGTACTCTCCTAGTCCTTTCTCTTTCTCATTCCCACCTCCTGGCTGAGCCTCTGCCACCTTTGAATTCCCTGCTGGCTTCTTGTTGATGTCTCTGAACTCTCTAGAACTGTGCATTATACATTTTTCTGTTCCATGCATTTTGGGTTTACCTTCTTCTCATTGCATCTTACCTGACTTACACATCTGAATGGAACTTTTCTCTAGAACACAGCTCTCCTAGAGCTTGGCTGTCTTCATTTATGACCATTCTCAGGGCAGAGGATTTGAGATTGTTATCATCTGCTGAGCGGCAACCCAATAAAGCCAAAGATCACTTGGCGACATAGAAAACTGTGCTTATGGCATGGCACACCCAACCACTTTTAAAGTTCAGTAAAAGCCACATGAGAAAAATGAAGAGCAGGTACAAAAATGACATGGCCAGTGTCTTCTCCTTGTTGGGACAAAAGTAGACCACGCCCACCACTTCAGGGAGGAGGGGCTTATTTTGGCTCAAGGTTTCACAAGTCAGTCTGTGGTGGTAAGGCTCAAGAGCAGAAGCTGTGCTGTGAGTGTCTGCTGCCTAGGAAAGCTGCCCACGTTCTGGAGGCCAGAAAGCAGATCACCCTGGGAAGAACTGGGCACCCTTCCAGGCTCTGACCAGTGACCACCTCTTCCAACCAGACCCCGTTCCTAACAGCACATTTAGCTCTGCCGCTAAGCGCTAGTCACTCTTTGCAAACCTTGCATATGAACACCTGAGGCTTTAGTAGAAGCTTCTCTATCCAAGCCATAATAAGCATAAAGAATATTTTGTAGAACTTTGATTCGCTGCACCTTGAGGAAAGACTCAAGCATTGAGTGGTCATTTAAAATTACTCATAGTGGGGCTGGGGAGATACCTTCGTGGCACAAGTGCCTGCCTGGCAAGTGCAAGGTCATGAGTTTGAACCCCTGGTCCCGCAAATAAATAAATAAATAAATAAATAAATAAATAAATAAATAAATAAATAAATGGAAATTACTCATAGATATTTTTGCACCTATGTTTGTGAGGACTATTGCTTCATACCTTTCTGTTAATTTTTTTCTTTGGCTTGGTGTTAAGGGATTGCTGAGCTCATCAGCGAGGCAGGCAGGATTTCTGCCAGTTGTGTTTTCTGAGACAGTTGGTACATTGTTTCCCTTTTCATGCAGTTTAACTCTTCTTTCTTTTAACTCTTCCTTGAACCAGAATTATTTAGAACTGAGACATTTAAGTGTTCACATATTTTAGAGTTTTCATGTACTTTTAATCTAAGTATGTTTTGATTAGATAATGTAGTTTGTATTAAGCCTTTTGAATTTATTGGCACTCATTTCATAGCCCAGAATATGTTTCATTTTGGTAAATGTTTTGTGAGTGCTTGAAAATTATGTCTTGGCCCTAGTGTCTATTGTATAAACAGTCTAAT
>PVKN010042542.1:0-10384 GCA_004027915.1 Capromys pilorides | reverse complement strand
TCAATGTCACATTGTCAGTTTTGTTTCTCTTTCCAGCCAGTTCAGAAAATTTTCCAACTTTACCTGATCATTCAATGTTATTATTTTTCTCCAAGTCGTATATTTCTCCAAGTACAGTAAGTCATAAATATTACCATCCTGGCATTGACAAAAATGTTTTTGGGATGACCCTGAATGCATACTACTAGAAACAGCAGTGTAGATTGATATCCTTTGGGGTAATCATTGGATGATCTAGAAAGCTCATCAAGCATCTTACTGACCTTAAATTTGAAGCAAGCATTGACTTGATTAAACTCTTCATGAAATGCAGAGCATTACAGTACTCTCTTTTTCTATGTTAGCATCCTAAAGTTCTGGAAGAAAAAAGAATTAAGCTAGTCTGGGTTGGCCTATTCTTGATGGGATTAGGTCAACATCAGGGTATCTTTTCATTTTTTTTCCAAGTCTATGTAAACTGTCTATTTGATAACATGTTCTACAACTTGTACAAAGATAATGTAGATGATTTGTGACATCCAAATTCTTTATTTTTTTCAGAACTGGGGATTACTCAGGCCCTTGCACTTGCCAGGCAAATGATTATTCTACTGAGGTATCTCCCCAGCCTCCCAAATCCTTGAAATTTGGTAAAAAAAGAAAATTACTCTGAAAAACAATGAAGCAGTTACCTGGTTACAAACACCATAACGTTTGCAATGAAATCCTAAATTGTTGGCGCGGAATCTGTGTTCTTGTGGGAGGACAGAAATATAGTGTTAAAAGTTTCCACAGAAGAGTTCAATATTGGAGGATGTTTTGAATTGAGTTAGGGAGTGAGAAGATGAGAGAAAATTTCAAATAATAATCCAGGATGTGCAAAGCCATGGAGTTCTAAGAAATGAATGCATTTGGCATCTGTGGGCCTACAAAACATTGATTTAGCTTTAATGGTAAGTGTGTGTTGGAGAATATCAAGTAAACAGTGTGATGAAACTTGTCTATTGGATAGTCTTAGGTGATACAGATAAAATTAATGCTGAAAACCATGGTAAGATAAGAGGCATTGAAGATTCTTTTGAGCAGAAAAGTGACCAGGCAGGGTAGCATTGAAAGGCCATCTTATCATGCGTAGGAATGCATAATGCAGGGGCTGCTGCTGGAATCTAGGAGCTTGATTGGAACTGACAGAGTGATCCTAGCAGGGAGATGAATAAATCTTGCTTAGTGTAGGAATATTGGAACCACATAAGAGTACAGCCCAAAGCCACCTCAGTGGAAATGAGGCCACAATGCCTGGCTTACTAACCCAATGAGGAAATGGCTGAATGAGAAGGTATGATGAATGATGGAGAGAGTGAGTCAAAAAAAGTGAAACTTTTCCAGTCCTAGAGCCTGGGAGGATCCTGTTGTCATTAAGAGAAAAAGGGCGAGCATGTACACTTTGCTTATAAAAGTGGGTTAACTGAAAATGAAATTCTGTGCAAAAATGTCACTTTCATAGGCATTCTAAATATCTCTCTATGAAAACTTGTATTTGGAGGTGAGTCCATTGTAGATATCCCTTGAAATATATATGCAGGGGCAGCAAAATAACCTCTCATATAAGATCTTTAGAGGAAATAAGAGGCTCTGTAACTATCGAGGAAAAATTCATTCACCTTTAAATTATATTGTTTTAGAGGTTAAAAGTATATAATTTCCCAAGGAACACATTGCGATTCAGCCTGCTGAGAGGCTATTGCTCAATTACTCTCAGCAGTGGCGAAGGTCCCTACAATTCCTTTAGCTTTGTTTAAGCTGGTAGGAACAGAAGTCTTGCCCAGGCTGCAGGATGACAGGGCAAATTTGGGTCAACAGGATATGTGGTTCTGCCCCTAATGTCATTCCCTTTATGTCAGGAAGCTGCCTCAGCACAGGTTCCCTGCACAGGTGGCCCTGGCCTCTGGTCTTCTGTTAGATAACCTGTCTGGCTCACATGTCCCTGAGCATGTTCACACACCAGACAACATCCCATTGGTGTGGTCAGGTAGAAAGACCTATAGATTTTCTTGTATGTGTGAAAAGAGAGAGTAAGGATTTAGAGAGTAAGTAGAAAAAGAGAGTAAGGATTTAGATGATTGGAAGAGTTTGGATGACTGCCGGGAAAGCCAGGCATTTGTAGGTGTAGACCCTATTACCCACAAGCTGCCAAAGCAAGAAGGGCTGCAGAGAGACTCAGTAGACTCTGGGTATAAGGCCCAAAGAAGCACCTTACAGGCATGGTTAGTTTTTTTTTTTTTTGTGGGACCGGAGTTCGAACTCACAACCTTGCACTTGCCAGGCAGGCACTTGTGCCGTGGAGCTATCTCCCCAGCCCCTGGTTAGTTGGGTGTTGCGTGAGTCTGTGGCCATCTTAAATTTTTGTTGTTTTTATAATTTAATAATTGAGAAGCCGGTAGCATCATGTGTCATAAAGAATCATCCTGTTTTCATACCAACATGGGTGGATGATCAATACAAATAATTTAGTTATACATGATCTTTCTAATTGTATATCTTGATGTTCTGAAAAATAGAATTGTTGAAACTCGCTTATCTGGATTTTAAATCTATCCTTCTTCCCACTCCCCTTCCTTAATTTTGTCACATTGATTGTCACTCAGTCTGAGCAGAAGTGGTGCTTGACCTGAGTAAAGGGTGGAGAAGAAAAAGTAACAAAGAGGAGAAAACAGTCCAAGTAGAAAAGTTGGGGTAACTGCAGGCCTGGAAAGCCCCACTCTCCCATCCTCCCCCAAGCAATCCTCAAGAGAGCACTTGTTAAAATTCTGGAGAAATGTGCAACCCAAACAAATCTGCTGTCATCAATGCAAAGGTGATTCTGGTCTGCAGTTTAGATTTTAGAAAAGGATCGCTGGCTCCTGTTAAAGATTTATAAACAGGCCTCAATGTCAGTCAAAGGCAGAGCCTCTAGAAAGGAAAATGCTAGAATCTTTGACTCTTCAAAGAACATACTTTAGCTCTCTTCTCTCTTTCTCATTGTCTCTCTTGGTAACAAGCAGAGTTTGGAAATTGTTTTTTAGCAAATGCATTAGAGGGGAGGTGGAAGGGAAGTGACACATTGACAGGTGATGGAAGGAACAAGCCTTGAAAAGGATGGTTTTTAAAAAACATCTGCTGAATGTGAGAGCCACCTGAAATCTTTTCAAGGTTTAATTGTAGGTGTGCAGCTGACCCATGTAAACTGGAAGGTGCAGAGAAAGTGTCCATATATATTCACCCCTCTGAAAGTCAAACAAGTCTTAAAACAGCCTAGTAACAGAAGCAGTTACCCAGCCTCAATTATTCAGGGCTGGTTTTGACAATTTTGTCTATGTTCCATCTACAGCAGCTTATGCATCTCTATTCTCCACCTTCGTGTGGGTTTCCTCTATCCTCCTCTTCTTCTTCATCACAGAAGCACCTTCACCATAGGTGAAGTGCTTATGAGTGCTAAGTATGTACCAGTCACTGTGCTCAGGTATTGTTTTTTCCATGAAGTCTACCTTTAGGACAGTAACTATATTTATTTCCCATTTTATAGAAGGAAAAACATATAGTACATTTAATTCAGGAAACCTCTCTCCAGAGCCATTATGTTTTAAATGCATAAAGGGGTGAGTGAAGGGGTGAATGTATAAATGAAAAAATGGATGAATGACTCTCTATAGGCTCTCTATCAGTGTTCTGTTTTCTTACCTTTAAAATTCACAAGACTGAGGGGGAGTGTTTGTGGCATCTATATCTGTGGTACAATTCTCTAGTTGGGGCAGGTGTCCCCTTTCTCAAATGTACAGCCCTCCTCAGACAGATTGTACATTCCTCAAGTTACCTAAATGTGTTGTGGGCAGACTCCGAGATTCTCTGGGAACTGCAGGGAAGGTGAACACCCTCAACTTCTGATACAATAAATCTCTTGGTGGAACCCACACTCAGAGGGAGCAGTCTGAGGAAGGGGAAGGACTGAGAAGCAAATCTGCTCTCTTAAATCATCAAACTTCTCTCTGAAGACATCCTCCATAGCAGGTTGAATTGAGTCTTTCTCAACAGATACACTCAAGTCTTAATCTCTGGTACCTATGAATGGTATTTTATTTGGAAATAAGGCAATTTCTTTGTGCATGATAAGATGATGTCATAAGTGGATTAGGTTGAATCCTATGTCCAGTGTCCTTATAGAAAGAAGAGAAGATACATGAAACACACAGACAGGAAGGTTGTGTGAAAATAGGCATAGATAGGAGTGATACAGCTATAAACTAAGATAAACAAGAGTTCCTGGGAATCCCAGAAGCTGGAAGAGGCAGGAAAGATTTTTTCATAGAGCCTCTGGAGGGAGTAGAATTCTGCAACAAACTTGGCTCTGAGCTTCCCAATTTCACTTTGATTCTGTGAGGAAATACATTTCTATCATTGTAAGACCCCAGCTAGTGTTAATGTATTACAGACCTAGGAAAGTTAGCACCCTTCCTTGTATCTCCTCTTTGCTTGTTTTTTTTTATGTTGGGATATGAAGAAATGGTCTCTTCTGGTGCATGTCCCAGCATGGCAAAGTCTTCATTGGATGTTGCATTTGATAATCTAGGTTGGAAAATGATCTGGAGAAAAAGAGGTAAGTTTAATGTTTCAACTCAGAGGTGTAAGAAAACAACACATCACTCACTCACATGTTGTGGCACTTAGGTGCTCAGAAGCTACCTAATGAATCAAAGAAAGACTGAAAAAAAACATTCATCTCATGGGACACAGCTTTCCAACTCCACTTTGCTTCTTCCTAACTTTGAGGAAAGAACTTTCATGAAATCAAGAAGATGATTTGTTTCAAGTCTTCTTTGAAGAACAGATTCATGGAATTTGGAGTTTAAGCCAAGAAGCAAGTACTCAGTGCATTAGTACTAATTGCCTAGATTTACTAGGGATTTTGCTAGGTTCTGCCATGCATTGTTTCATTTACTTACTATAACCCAATAACACATCTATTATTATTTAATGGATGAAGGAACTAAGAACCAGAGATAATTAATTAAAATATTAAATAACAATCCAGGCACAGTACGTTGCATCCCATAATCTTTGTAGTCTCAGAGGGTAAGTCACGAAAGGAACATACTTAATAAAAAAACACATTTTGAGTATTCACGCTGGGGATGTTCCATACATCATTTCATGGCATACTTCCAGTGACTCACTATAGCTCATTCTATTTTTTTTTTTTGATCAATTTCATACAGAGATGATGAGACTTATACCATGGGTTGCTTAATGCTATGTTTATGGTCTGTACACAAACACACATGCACGCACACACACACACACACACACACACACATACACACCATACACAGTGTTTTAAGATGTGGCTTCTGTCCCCTTATAGTTTAGAATTTATATGAGGAACTAGATTCCCTGGTAGACTAAGGCCCAGGTTGTTTTTGAGAAACAAGGGAGAGTTAGTGAAATGGCTTCATTTAACTGTGTTAGGGGTTTATAGAAAGACATAGGTCCCGGCAGTGGTACATCCTTAAGATTTACAAGGAGGTTCTCTTCTGAGAGGGAGAGCTATATACATCAGTGAAGGCTTGGCTCTCTTAGTAAGAAAACAACTACAGGAAGGAACCCAAGACTTATACTTAATGTCCATTAGAATTGTTCAAGTTGATTGAGAAGGCCCATGCATGATATTAGATGTGTTAGTAATCCACTGTTGAAATACCTTCTTATTTGGGATAGTGTAGTCCATGAGGCTACAGTCTGAAGATTTAACCTTAAGATTTTCTAGACGTGAAGTCTATGTCATTCTGTGCAGCCCTACTCAAATGTTACATCTCTCAGAGGACTTCGCATCCCAGCATGTATTAAGAATCTCTCATTTCTGTTATTCTGCTCACCTTTGTCCTAATGATTACTGTTCTATTTTGCAATTCTTTGTTTATTTTTCCATCTCACCTACTATGTACAAGTTGGCACTAGGACCGTGCAGTCTTATTTGCAACATTTTTTTATCCAACACAGAGTCCACAACAGAATCTCAATGCGTATTTGTAGACTCTAATTGCTAAATGGCCATTCAGTTTTGCCTACGTGTACTGTGAACTTAAAGTGTAAAGCAAAAGCCTTTCAAAGTGTGAGAAACACTGGGACATCAGTTTGTTAAGAACTCAAGGTGCAAACAACAACAACAACAAACAAACAAACAAACAAAAAAACCAGCTCAAGGTGCATGTGCAAAACCACGTTTTTGAGCCTAAGTGGCTCAGAGTGCCTTAGATACCAGGCGCAGTGAGGCCCTAGCTGGTATCAACTGCCGTTTTTTGACATGGTGTTTTTTTAAATTCAGTGGGTTTTGAGGCCGCCTCTATCTTCTTGGTCTGCGGAATTTGCAGATGGTGCTGGCATATGCTCAAACCGGTGCTTCTCCTCAATGCTTCTTGTTCCTCTGCAGGCAGCCACAGCCAGTCAGGCCTAGGGCTGGCAGAGGGCTGAGTGCCTGGGAAGAGCCTAAAGTCTGACACTCATGCATAGAGGAAAAACTCCCCTGGGGGGTGTAGAGAAGGCATTTGACTCTCTTTGAATAGCATGTGCAGAAATGGTTGTGACAATGCCTCAGTTTCCTTCTGACCCCATGGAAAATGTGTGGGCACAGGCCTCACGGCCTTACTCATTTTCCATCTCCAGGGCAAAAACGTCTTTTGCTTCCACCCTCAGACACCTTCTCTAAGTTTCCCTGTGAGACATTTCTGCGAAGTGCCTGCATCCCGTTTCTGGTGTTGAATTGATTTGGAAGATCCTTTGTTGAGAGTCCAGCTTCCAAAGTGCTTGAGCCTGCTCTTTATCTTCTTTCCTCTTCCAACCAGAGCAATGCTTCTGCCAGGGAGAGAAGGATAAAAATGCCCTTTTTATTGACTTATAAACTCATTAAGCTCTTTCCACATGTTTCTACTCTGTTAAATAGAGGGTAATGGTAAATCAAGCCAGACTGTCTGCAAAGAGTGAATTTTACATTAAATGTTTATAGTTTTCTTTTGTTCCAGATGTTTATTTTATTTCAGCAGTCTATGAGCTCTTCATATGTGTTAATTGTTGATAAAGTGAGATCTACAGTTTAAGCTCCTGGGCTACTATAAGAGGGAAGCGACTAAACATCTGCAATTTTGATAGTCACCTGGGGTGCCGAACATTTTCCTCTTTACTATGGAGGTCATATTTCCTTAGGACCACTGGAGGTGTAAATTATCTTTACACACTCCCAGATCATGTATTTCCTGCCTTTAGCAGGCATTAAGTCAACATTTATTGAATGGATAAATAGATTGAATGAATTAAGTTCTCAATTCTATCATTCTCAGATTCTTTCATGTTTTTTTTTTTCCTAATGTGATAAGGGTAACATATTTTCATGAACCCCCTTGAACAATATGATCCCTCCCCCTAAAAAGAAGGATGTTCAATTTCATATTGGCTGGATTTTTTTCTTGTATTTAGGGTATAGGACTCCACAGAGTCTCACTATGTAGACTGGACTCCTAGTGATTCTCCTGTTCTCAGCATTCCATGTGCTGGGATTACAGGAGTGAGCCACCATGCCCAGTCTCAATTGCCATCTCAGCACACCTAGGAACAGGGCTGGCACAGCACACTGGGGATTGAACCCCGGCACCTGTGTTTGCCTAAGCAGGCTCTTTAGTCTGCTGAGCTATCTGGCTGGCCCTTGGCTGGATTTTTAAAGAAACCATGTAGTGATATGAGATTTCTGTTTAACAAAGCAACAGAGGGTGGCATTTACCTTGAGGAGTATTCTATGGCTCCAGGGTTGGATTTTGAGGATTCAGATACTTAATGTTCAGGGGCAATGCATTCAGTAGAACACTTGAAAGGTGAAGCGAAATCCCAGAGAAGAAGATAGATTCCAAAAATAGCCCCAGTTCTCAGCTCCCCAATTCATGCCCTTAGCACTGATCCTACTGTTTCTGTGGAGGGCTGGAACCTGCTTTTCTAGTCCTTGAATTTGATTAGTCTTTTGCTTTGGCAAATTGAATGAGGTCACAGTGCTGGTGTTCCAGTCTAAGACTAGACTTCAAAGAGTGGCTGCATCTCTACTTTCTCAGATTCTTGTTGTTATATGAATAAGTTCTGGCCAGCTTACTACACTGGATGATGAGTCACCCCTGACATGACAGCCAGCAGTCAGCCAGGTTAAGCCACATGAGCTAACCATACAGCACTCAGACGATCTACCAGCAGATTGTAGAACACATGAACAAGCCAAGCCAAGGCTGTCCTAGATTAGCAGAACCATCCAGCTGACCTATAGTGTTGTATTCAATAATCACTGCAGCTTATTTTAGACCGCTGACTTTTGAAATAGTTGATATGTGAAGATAAGCAATTTATTCAGCAGAATTCTTAGTTTTTCATCTATGTGTGATAACAGACCCAGATGCTATGCCAATTCATTCATGTTTATTGGGTAGATCAGAAGATTCTGTTCCCTCACTAGCTAAGAGGCACCCCAGAATGAGGACAGATTCACGCATCAGGACTCAAGACAATGGGAAGCACTTGGTGTGAAGATTGCAGTTCTCAGAGGATTTCAGCTTGGATGCACTCGATTAGCAATGTTGGAAGTTCAGCTGTATGCAACTGCAGAAATTCATCTCAGATCCTTGTATTGCCTGAAGTATGAGAAAGAGAAAGATACATAGAAACAGCCACCTAGAATGTGTTAGATCCAATGCCACAGCCAAGAATAAGAAGATAATGCCCTTCATTTAAAAGAAAATTTCCACTGATCCTATCATAACTGATTTTCACTGTTCCCCACAAGAATGCAATGTCACCAGTGCAGTAAAGCCAAACTTTGTTCTCATCTAGGAGCTGGTCAGCATGGCTGGAACTATGCATTTGGCTTGTGATTTACCAGAAGAGACTTCTTTTTCCTCATCACTGTACTATTTCCAGTCCCAGAGATGATGACTTGGATGCTTTGTTCCTGCTTTGGCTACTGCTGGGCCAGAAAGTCATAGACACCACTCAATGACAAGAGAACACATAAGTGAATAATGAGCATTTGGAAACTTTCTATCAACTCGTTAATGTTATAACATCAAAGAGCTTAACTTCTTGTGTTGCGAGGAGTCTAGAAAAGGAGTTGTTGAATTTGTATAGTTGTTGCAAACGTTGTCCTGGGCAAGTTTTAGAGTTATAAACTAATGAACCGATGTGCAAAAAGACACACATACACCAATACAAAACAAGATTTTGGAATGGGGACTTTAAAAAAGAACTGTTTTGGAAAACTGCTCAGCTTTTAAGTCTTAGTTTAAACTCCTTAAAGTCTCAAAGACTGGCACATGCATATGACATATTTTGATTATTTCCCTTATTTAAGTTCCTTTTCCCGTCTTTAAAAGTCTACCTTCTAGTTTTTGTCATCTCTGTTAATTAATTAATACTATTTTCATAACTATTTTTGGATTGCTTGTATAAGAGAAAACATGATATTTAATTTAACATGATGCTGCTCATTCCTATCCATTTTCCTGCAAAAGACATGATTTTGTTCTTCTTTCTGTCTGAATTATACCTCATTAAGTATGCCTATCAGATATTCTTTATCCATTCTTTTATTGATCGGTGTCTAAGCTGTTTTCACAGCTCAGCTATTCTGAACTGTCCCATTATAAAGTAAGTATGAGTGTGTTATGAGAGTACACTGTCTTCAGTTTTTTCAGGCATATGCCAGGAAGTGGCATAGTGGACCAAATAATATATCTATTTTTAGTTTTTTGATGAATCTCCTTATTGATTTTCACAGTGATTATTCTAGTCAAGCAGTTCTTATTTCCCCATACCTTTGTATGAAGTCATTGTTTCTGAATTCTTGATAATGACTCTTATAACTGGGATGAGATGAAATCTTCATTGAGTTTTGATTTGCATTCTCCTATTAGCTAAAGAGGCTGAACAGTTTTTCACGTATTTCTCTGATTGCTTTGCTACCCTCTACCCACAATGAACTGTTTCTCCTCTTCAATGCCCTTCTGACATGCCACTCTGCCTTGGACCCAGCCAATTATGGGCTGAAGTCTCTACAAACTGTTAGCTATATAAAACTTTCCTCCCTTAATTTCTGGGTGTTGGGTATTTTGTTTAGCAAGGAGACAAATAACTAAGACAAGATATATTGATCTCATTTAAGCTTTTCAAAGAACAAAGTCTTTGATTTATTGATTATTTGTAGTGTTTTTTTAGTCTCTGTTCCATTAAGAGGTTGATCTTTATTAGTTCTTTTATTCTATTAGATTTAGGGTTGTTTTGTCTTTGTTTTTCTAGAACTCGAGATCCATCATTAGGTTATTTATTTGGTACCATTATACTTTTCTGATGT